>RDPX01000176.1:1152217-1177959 GCA_003991215.1 Morbakka virulenta | reverse complement strand
ATAGATAGAGAGAGAGAGATAGAGAGATATAGAGATAGAGATAGAGATAAAGATAGAGAGAGAGAGAGAGAGAGAGAGAGAGAGAGAGAGAGAGAGAGAGAGAGAGAGAGAGAGAGAGAGAGAGAGAGAGAGAGAGAGAGAGAGAGAGAGAGAGAGATGGATGGATCGATAGATTCACTTTCTATAAAATAGCCGCAGGTAAAAAGTTTTCTTTCCGAGTTTATACTCAGCATGTCTTTGTCCACTAAAACGTTATCCACTTTTCATTTTCTCCAAATCAAGTTGAAAAGGTGGGGATTTTAGTACTCAAAAACTTTCTCAAGAGAAATTCAACCAAACTCTTCCCAAATGTTTTCATTGGACTTCATGGAATCAAACTCTTCCCAAACGTTTCTCTGATGAATGTTTAAGTTGTTTTAATGGTATAGATAACACTGCACAGATTAAGGGGTTTATAATGTACAGGTAGCCGAACGGTCAAGCCTTCAACAAAGCATAAAGTGCCTGTATGACTGGCAGTTGTACAATTTCAATTTTTTTCATTATTGTCATATATCTTGTAAGGTAAAGAATGGACAATGATCACATAAAAACTAAACACGCCGATTAACACATCCATGAGCATATCCAGCAATACATCCATCAATCTTCAACAATTTCTTGGATATGCTTGGCGAGATCTAGTAAAAACTTAGCTTAATTTTGACTCGTATGATAACACCAACTGTTTATTACAGCCCGAGAGAGCAACTGACACATTTGCAAACTACAGTTTCTTTGCCGTACACGTGAGATAACTGCATAACATGTCATCAACGGGAACTGCTACGAGGCTGTAGGTAAAGGATGGCCGAAACATAGGTAGCAACTTACATGTATTCCACTAGTAATGGCACTGTCCGGGTACCCATTGACCTGTGCAGAATAAAAGGACCTAGGGCTTGAAGCCACTGTTGATCATGTAAAGAAACTAGCTGGTAGACCATGTACCACATACATTGAACAACATTAATATTTAACAGAGCCCGATGAAAGGAAGGAGCCAAAGAATACCGAGTTTGCTCGACTAAATACTAATACTAATAATAATAATAATAATAATAATAAATAAAAAAATAGTAGTAGTAGTAGTAGTAGTAGTAGTAGTAGTAGTAGTAGTAGTAGTAGTAGCAGTAGTAGTAGTAGTAGTAGTAGTAGTATTTGTGTTGTTGTTGTTGTTGTAGTTAACCACGATCTGATAAGGCTTCGAGACTTTGGATCACTCCTGGAGATATTCTTCAAATAAAAATATATTATTCAAAATAGAAAGTTCTAGATTTTGGTACTTTTGATGGCAACAAGTATAAAGACACTGGTGAAAACTGTTTGAAAAATTCCAGCTGAGGTCCAGTTGGGAAAACATGGTCTGCTCTTTCTAGAAGACTTTAAGTCGACAGCGAGAACCGAAGGATATGTTAAACTATAACAAAGTAAAGTACAGATTAACATCACAGGATATCCGCGACTACGGTTTAAGTAGAGAGATTTTTTATTTTCATACTAGTCTAACAGAAAAGCTCAGAAGCATACTATTTCAATTTCCAGGTACATTTGATCATCTTTATAAGAAAAAGATGGGTTTTTTGCGTCTCCATCGTTAAATTCGGTTTGCTATCAGAAATCTCATTCAATGCTAGGCACATTACAAAAAGTACTGGAAAAACAGTTTCCTTCGTCCAATCTGAGCTTCTTTGCTAAAATATCTTTTGACCTAGAAAACCAAAAAGTAAACCCAGTAAATTTATAAACTACATTTTTTGTAAAAACATCGTCAATTCCACACTAAAACCAAGAAATTAGAGTAGAAACGAAAAAACCAGACGTTGTCAGCTTAAAAATAAATCACGTCACAACAACATAGCTGTACATGAAATTAGATTTTAAGCAGCCAAATATGTCTGAGTCCTTGGCAATTGTTTTTCTAAACAGGTTGTCTAAGACTCACTCCCTGTTTATGGTCAGAAAGCAAAATAGTTTACCTGAATGGACTGTGTACTAATATGGATCAACGGAACTTGTGGCAACACCCATGATTCGTATGCTTGTTTACATTTTCACTGTGTGCAACCACATAAATGATGTTCAACTAAGGTTTCTAGTGTACACACTGATAAATATGTACCAAGTTATTTTCTAAACATATATGGGTCTTAAAAATGTTACAAAACAAGAGTTGGAGAACGAAAATGTTTCTTGAGCAAGAATTTTTATGTTGTTTTGATGACAAATATTTGACCTCATTTTTTATGCTCCTGGTTTGTATTGCAGAACAACAAGACTTCTCAAAGCTACCTGACTATGAAAATTAGAGAAATAGAACATTATCTACTTTTGAATGGGAAAAAGACTAAAGCGACTTGAAGACCTTATAAAAAGAAGACCAGCTTCGAGGCTGTCTTCCAAAGGAGGCATGGAGGGAATTTGAAGACAATTGCAGCTACATTCATTAAGACGTTCAAACGTTTCTGTCTGTAATTACTCTTACGCTTTCCACTCTGCTTCCAGAAGAGATGCACTCTTTGGTAACATCCCAGAGACTACTTCTTTGTCAATATTTTGCTTTCATTTCTTCCGCCATTACTACCAAAAACGTTTTGCTATTTCCTCTTGACTGGCGAAAATTACGGTGGTTTAGCGTGATATGCGCCTCACAAAACTAAATTTTGTCGACATTTTAAAACTTTTGCCGAATATTATAAGATTCGGATATGTTTATCAAAGTTTACTGCCGAAATAACCAGCATCAATATCTTTAAAGTCTTTTGAAAACAATTTTTGAATTATATTCCTCTTCACATCCTTTTCAATATTGCTCCTCTCAAAGGTGCAGCATGAAAATTAAAATTATATGTAACTTTGTAATTTAATGCAACCGTTTAATTCATTTTTGTATCCCTAAATTTTTAGTTTTTAAATTATTCTTTCATTTTACGTTCTGCTTCCTTTTTGATGCCTCAGTTTGAATCCCTATTGAGTACTCCTTTGTCTACTTCAAAGGACCACTTGTAAATTTTTGATTGGAGGGACAAGGACCCTCCGTTTGCAGTAAGATTCATGACGATTCACAATTCGGCAGTGGAATGCTGTTTTGCGTTTCACTATGAAAATAATATTTTGTGTGAAAGTTTAATCTGCATTCCGACTGTCCTAGTATTCTTTCGTTAGACAAGCATCAATGACAGGGTTAGTAATGGTAATAATGTTCATGTTGACGGTTATTTACTTTTGTTTCGAATAGACTCTACAACTCATCTTCATGAACTTGGTATCCTCAACAAAATCTTTGAGCTGTTAAAGTAGAAGAACGTAAATGTAAAGCTAAGCCTTTCACGTGCTTTAGATTGCCTCTTCCTCAGGGCATTTTTTAACTAATTTTCTTGTATCGATTCCCTTCTTCTGTCTTATTGCTCTTGCTTAGTTATTGAGATAGTATTAAGGCTTTGAATGAGCATCTCACTCCTAATATCTTTTTCTTTGGTGACTTCAATGATCATTACATGGCCAAGTTGACTCATTCTTACTAAACTGACCGACCAAAAGCAGTTACTTACAATGTCACCCTTCTCTGTGATCCTACATAGCTTGATGATTTTTCCACAAGCTTTCCTGATTCAGAATTAGAAAAAGTCTTATTTAAAATCTCTTTTTGTCTTCTGTTCCTAAACACTGCAAGGTTTTATGTTTACCTCGTTTTGGAACTTGGGATACCGTTGTTGTCACTGCAGAGGTAAGATAACTAAATAAAATCTTGTTGACAAGCCATATTATCATGACACTTACATTTGGCAAGGCCGACTGAAATAGACTTTGTCAATTTGGTGATATTGGGATTCAGTTTTGAGAAAACCAGCTTCTGATGCTGCAAATTAATTCACAGAATGGGTTTAGGCTGGTATTGGAAAAATTGTACCTAGCCTTAGTTATGACGTTAAGCCTCATTCTTGTTCATGGCTTAATGCTCATTGTTTTTCTGCCATTGCTCATCGCAGTCACTTCTTTGTTGATATTCAACGTGATTGAATGATGGAACTTAGTATTCTTTTGCGATGGGCTAGCAATCCTTGTAAAAAGATGACTTCTGATGCTAAATTTTTCTATGTAAAGCTGGCTTGTGAATCTGTTACTGTCCAGAAACTTGCAGGTTGAGATTCCTGAAAGATTTTCTATATTTTCAGGATTCTGGTGAGTCAACTATTGCTCCAATTTTGACGGTGTTTGGTTTTCTATGTTCTCTAGGGAAAAGGCTGATGCATTTATTAGTTTGTGTTTTCCCAATTCTTCTCTTAACGAGACCGACGGAGTTTTCTTGCGGAAATTTTATTTGGAAACTGGTAAGGTTTTGGCCCTTGACAAGGTTTATTGCAAAGTTTATTCACATGCTGTATCAATATAAAGCTCCTGATGTAGGTCCGATTCCTGTAGTTGTCTTAAAAGAAAATCCTTCTAGTATATATTCTTTTCTTTCCAACCTCTTTAATCTTTGTCTACTGGAGTCTTGTTTTCCGTCTTTCTGTAAGATTTCTAATGCTGTCTTCACGAATGTAGGTGGTCCATCTCAGTCTAATAAATACCGACCTGTCAGTCCTTTTTCTGCCATTTGCAGGTTCCTGGAACGACATTAACAATGCACTGGTAAAATTTTTGCAGAATCTACGTTTTTTGTCCATGTTTACTTCGGATTTAAAACATCTTGCTTCACTGGCGAGACTTTTACTATAACAACGAGAGTATCTAACGGTATATGGATATGTATGATGAAGGTGTGGCACAAGGGCTAGCAAACTTTCTTGTTAATGGATTACTTAAAGGACTTTAATACCATTTATTCCTTTCTCCCAGACAAGCTGCGTGTCACACTGGCTAAAATTACATCTTATAAGTATTCCATCGATGCCAGTGTTACTCAAGGCTCTGTAGAAAATTTTCTGTAGTCTGCCCTGTCCGCGCGTAGAACTTCTAGAGACACTGAGCAACTCACAATTGAATCATAATAGATTGATTCATCTGTTCATTACTGAGTACAATTCTCAACTGAGCTTAATCCATGATACTCTCCTAATTAAACCTTTTTAGAGGTACGTTCTAGAACTGCTAATCACTTCTAAAGTTTATAATTAATAATTGGTAACTAATATTGCGTCAGCAAGATTATAAAAAATTAAGTCATTACAACAAGACTACTCGAATGATTACTTCACTTAAATTAGGTTTAAATCATTTGCTCTCAATCCCCTGGGACTTTGCGTTATTACTACTTTTGCTAATTTTAGATTGTTTAATTTTTGTCAACTGCTCGGCTTCCAATGTCAGCTGGGTTGTCTTGAGTTGGAACATAGTCCTATTAGATAAAGGCCTTTTTTTATTATTTTTGAATGATTAAAGCCACAGTGCCACTAAATGTATAAAACTGTGAAGAAATGATAGAAAAAAGAAACAAATAGAATGAAAAAAGAAGTTTAAGCCAGGAGATAAAAATTGGCCTTAGGCTTAAAATATTCAAGTCACATGATGAACAAAAACACTCAGAACCCAAGGAGTTTCCCAATCTTGCAGTTTAAGGAAAAAACTACAATCACAGAAAATTTTATTACAACAAAGGGCACCAACTACATAAGGGTGAATACGCTGAAAGAAACGAATCATACGATATGCAACAAACTAAGCTAGTACCAAAGCTAATCAGAACACTTTTTATGATGATACCTATAAAAAAGACTAAGGCAAGCCACACTTTCATATAGTTCGAAACGAAGCAAGAGAAATGTGGCCTTTAAAGTTTCAAAATTGTCTCTAAAACCGGTGAGACAAAGGTTGAAGAGTAGCAGCTAGATTTAGTCTTATCAAGTTACAAGTATGTTTCTGAACTCTATCAAAAACATGAAGATGAGATGTCGGAGCACCTATCAAGATATGACAACAGTAATTCATGCGAGTGCAGACTATAGATTTGTAGAGATACAAAATGGTTTACGGCGTCAAGTAATCTCTGCCACGATACAAAGAACCAACCTGCTTAGAAACAGACTTGTCAATATTTTAAGACCCAAAGGAAGATCTGGAATAAATGGCAAACCAAGCAACCTCATTGATGAACATTCCTCAAAAAGAGAAAAAACCGATAAAGAAAGGCCTACTTCAGAATGTTTTTCCGTGAATATTGGAGAAAGATGAAAACAGAGCTCTCTGTGGAACGTGAGCATCTGCGTTTTGGCCAATTAAAAAAACAAGCCAGTTCCTTCCCCTTTCTCTGACACAATAAAGGTCAGATTCTACATCTTTTGCACGTTTGGCTTCTTTCTCCAGAGTTGCATTGTAACCATTGATAAACGGAAGCAAATTATCAGGCAGATCATTGTTGTAAAGTAGAAAGAGGGTTGGACCAAGAATTGAAAATTAAGGAACGTCAGTGTTAATGGAATACTCATCAGGTGACACGCATTTTACAACCTGAAAGAAAAGGCTAAAGGATTGCACAAATACCATAAGCAGAAAGCTTAAAAAGCCAGCAAGCGTATCACTCCTTATCAAATGTCTTAGAAATATCAAGGCCATGAGCTTCAGATTAATCTTGGATTTATGATGACAGAGTCCGAAAACGGATCACTTTGCAAAACTCTGGCAAACGGAAACAATTATTATCTGAAGAGGAATTGTTGAAAAACAATTTAGTAAACTTTTCTCTGGAGCACAGAGAAAATCGAGCACCATCAAAGAGTGGAGGAACAACTGACTTGCCAGAATTCAAAAGCACTATTGTAAATCGTCCAGAAATTTTGACTTCCAAGTCTTTGAGCAGAAATAGGTTCTCAAACTCGGTCAGCATAGAAAGATTTAGCATCACAAAAAACCCCTTTTTTGGTAACCAGTCTGAAAAAAACAAGATTTATCAGTTTTCTTATGTGGAAACAGAGCATAGAAATGATTACAATGAGTAATGCTAGAAGAAAAATGAGCACTGGACCATGAAGGAGAAAGAGATTTGAATTCCTAACTAGGACTTGGTAGTTGCTAATTTTGCTACAGCTGCTAAATTTAGATTGTTCGATGCGCAAGGCGAAAGCACAGCTAAACGTTCATTGTAGGGTATCACTAAGTTCACACAATGTATGTGGCCTAAATATGCACTCATGGAACCAAATCCAGTTCTGTCCTTCAATTCTGACTATAAAGTTCAAAGTTTGATGTCTAGCACATATCGAGATTGTTTCCGTTGGCAAGTCCAGGCAGTATTCCTTCTCTGCTAACTGCCTAGCTTACTCAAATGACCTGTTAGTACAAAGAAATCGAAATGAAACTCGAACCACTGGTGATTTATAGACCGATATTTTTGTTATCAACAAATCAAATATGGGTACTGACAGTATGCAAATGCTAAAGAAACCATTTGACAGGCACCATTGCATACCTGACAAAATGAACTTCCCATTCACATCATTATTTCCCAAGGGCGACTAAAAATCAGCGAAAAGGTTAAATATTTGCAAATATTTTCTTGTACCCCCACCAAAAAGAAAGCCTCTGAAACTTATCAATGTAAAGATATAAAATATTCTTATTCATAGAGATGAGACCTATAGAAAACCCCTTCGTAACAGCCATTTTAGCTTTGAATGTTAAAAGCTCGGCAAGTTATGACAGCTGTTCCAACTGGCCCCTGTTTCTACTCATCTCTGTTCCAACTTACCCTGATCTTCTCAACTAAGGTGATCATAAAGCTATATTTAAAAAGTCAGTAAATAAACACTTCTAATTTTGGGATAAGCTTCTAAGATGAAGATGAACTTCGGTTTTCAATTATAAATACAGAGAAAACGTTTGCGATTGATTCGCCATATATTAATTCAAAGATATACGAGAAATTAAAGAATGAATTGCTAATATATAGGTATTAGCAATTTCAACATTTTTTGACCAATATACATTGACATGTATTTAAAACATGTTGAATAGATTTTAACATATAAAAGTAAAACCATCAAAAAAGGTGTTTTACCACAAATAAAAATAAAATAGCTACAGTCAGTATTACGTTTTATCTATTCATATCGTCACTTGAAAATTTCCCAGATATGTTTCTCCCAGCAAACAAGACCACCATACAAAACCATAAAAATGTGCTCTGTTCATAATAATTTTTCTCCAGTAGACGCAGGCAATCAGAGAAAAAGATGCATGTGAAACCTTGACAAAAAGATAGAGCGCTTTTTTCTCGAGCAATGCAAAGATTTCTACCAGTGGCAAAAAGAAGGAAATTGAGGAAAAAAGAGTGTGATTACTTTGTTGGAGTTCATTTTGTTTCTTTCTTGACAAATCCTTCTATCTTATGGTCACAATAAAAATAAATGTTCTGGTAACAAAGGTAGTTTGAAAGAAATGGTCGATTTAGCTAATTTTAACTTGATTCTAGCAAGGTGGTAAAAAGACAATTCAAAGCAATTTAATTACACAAATCCCGTTTCTCAAAAGGATCTGAATTATAGTCTTGCCGAGATCTTGAAAATCAAATAAAAAAGGAAAGCAAGAAGGCCAAGATGTTTCACTTGTAAAACAGCAGGAGGAAGGTTTTCTTTCAATATTCGCTCTAAATGGTGAAATTTTTAAAACTTTCTCACATAAATATAAGTGATTTCACTGACTAATGAAACATTTTTAAGTCAATGAGAAAGTCACTTAATGTTAATAATTTAAATATCAAGGAAATCAGAAGTATTGGTACAGAAGGCGCACCAAAAAAATGGATTAATGCCCAGAGTTGCTGCAATCACTTCACTTGCAATGCATTTGCACTGCCCATGTAGCACTTTAAACATCGTACTCATTCAAGAATATAAAGGAAACGTAACTAAAAGTGTTCTTTGTCAATATCGAGAAATGATATGTATTCATTGAGGCCAGTCCTAAACGCCATAGCAGCTACAAATGAACACAGGAAAACTTGGATTAATCACCTGTGCTCTTTGAAACAAGATGTATCCACATGATGGGAGCCTCACAGCAAAGTTCTGAAAGAAGTGAAAGTGGCCCACCTGCTATTGTAACCTCTCTCGAAGAAGTAATTGACAAAGAAAAAACTTAAACAATTGGCATAGCATCTTGATAAAGACAAGCCTTTACAGGAGGTTAAACGCAAGACACGCCGTTAACCTCCTGTAGTCCCCAGTCTCCAAACTCGTCTAAACAAGTCACGCCCTCGAAACTATGGGAAACTAGAAACGGTTTTAAAAGAGTAAGGAATAAATGATGTTATTGGTGATATTCTGATAATGATTAGCGTAAATATTTAATATTTCACACAAGATTTAAAGAAACCAGAGGCATTGAAATTTCAGTAAAAGTAGGCTGTGTTGTCAAAAAGAAACAGAGAAAAGTAATCAAATCGTAAGAGCGATCATCCTAATGCAAAAGGTTGAAGCATATTTTAATACTTTTATTTACATCAAGGCACCTTTCCGAAGCTCAATATGATCAAAATCCACCAAAGATTGACAATGAAACAACAAAGTACAACAGATTTGGACGCAGTATCGTAACAAACCTATTATACTTCTTCAATTTTCCAAAGAATAGCCTCGTTGGCATTGGCGTTGGTGCTGGAAAACAGTTCTCAAAACAATAATTCGCTACACACTCTGTGTTTGCCCAATTTATAACTCTTAAATCGTGCATAGTCTTTTGATTTAATAACCCTTTCTGAGGAAGAAGTTTAATAATACCTGGTCGCAAGAAATAATACTGTACTCTATTAGAAGCAATATCCTTTTGTAGTCATTGTAAAAGTATTCCTGACGTAGAAAATCTACTTGTTCCATGCTACTAGGCCACTCTTCAAAGCCTTTAATTGGAGCACTACAATATTAGCTGTAAATATTTTTGTAAGAAATACAAATCAGACGAAAAACATGAGAGAGAAAAATGGCTTCCGGAAAAGAAGAGGGCTTAAAATAAAAAAATTTTCAAAAGAAGAAAATAAATGAAAAGAATGAAGACAAGCAAAAAAATTAACTAATTAAAAGAATCAGCAACTCATTTTTCTTACACTTTGTTTGTATCTTGGTTGGTTGTTTTTCACTTGTCCAATGGAGTTTTCTCTTTTCTTCCTTGTATTCGGGTTGATCAGTATTGATGAGCTTTGTTCTGATCTGATTTACTGATTGCTTAATGATTCCCTCACTGTTTACCAGGAGAGACAAATGAGAAAAATCTAATTGAAAATGATCTAAGTGTAGAGACTGCGCTTGTGTCTTGCACACTTTTGTTCCTATAGATCAATATTTGGTCATGCGATGTTGGTTTTGTCTTATCGAAATCTAGCTTTTCTAGAATATAAATATATGTCCCTACAAATTGTATTAAGAATAAGGTTTGTACAGAATTCTAGGTACTTCCACAGGACTTGTAGGTACACCACGACAACCACCTACCCTCCTAAAAAACCCAAACAAGTAAATAAATTTTTGTGTTCCATTTATCAGGCCACACATGAAATCTTTATATATCCTAAAGATTGCGAACACAAAACCTGAAGCTGCCATCAATTTTTTTTTTTCTGTCCCCTGTATTTATATAATAATTCTAGCTTTTAATTTTGTGTGCATTATATTGAACGAAAAACCTGTGAATTGTCTGATAAAAAGTGAATGAAAGATAAATATTTCAAAAATAAAGACGTCAAGACAAATTTTACACCCAAATGCAAATGAATAAATTATATTCAATAATTAGTTGGTCAACTTGAGGTTTGGTATCGTAAATGATTTCGCTCAAATTTCCAAATGCTGCCACGCTAGAAATATATGATAAGTTAATCTATCTTTAGAATCATGTTTGTTTCGTGATATGGTCCAACCAAGTATAATAGTTGGCACAAAGCTGTCTGTTGTCACCCTGGAGGTACTGTCTTTGAGCTATTGATTTTAGTGATTGTATTATTGCACCGTAACATTTTATATTATTTTGTGCTGTTTATGAATTTAAAACATATGCATCCTGTAGAACCAAAAAACTATTAAATTTAAAGTGAGAAGCAAATCATAGGCTGCAGTAAAGCAGTGTGCAAGGAGTCAACGCTAACAAACTTTTGAAAAGAGTTACATATCTTTGATTTACTAACTTAACTAAGCCAATGGTTTTTTGGGGGAGGGGGTATGGTTTGTCTGGGGGAGGTGCTCTACAACAATGTTGCAGGGAAGTCACATAAGCTCAATTGGGATTATTACCAAGATAACTCGCAAGACTCTTGATTATTTTTTTAAGTAAATGCTTTGGTCTTAAAACCATCATCGTTCTAGAATTATTTTCTATTGGTAATTTGTTTGCTGGACAGGTTTATCTGAATCTAAATATGTGAAGNAACTGTCAAATGAAACTTTTTCCGGATGTGATGCTAACAGTCATTGGAAAAACGGAACCCTAAATTCCATCTGAAAACTCTGAATCAAACTGTAAACAAGACAAAGCTTCTGTTTGTTACCTTATCGTAGAAACTTTCGTCGTATCGTCCATCAAACAGGAAAAAACTTTTAACTAACAAAAACATTTAATAGATTTAGAAATTTCTAAACTTGAAGCTACAAAAAGTATTTTAGTTAAAAAAAATACATGTTTAAATAACTCTTTCTTTCCTGTAACAGTGTTTTCCATATTCACAACATTTTCCAAATTGTCTTCATTTTTCCGTTTTCTCGCATTCAATTTCTTCTGACTCCTCAGTTTCTATGCATACATCACAAGATAAATCCTGTTCTTCTTTCTCATCTTCCTTGTAAAAATTTTATTGGTATAAATTATAAGGTAGGTTCATAAGAATACAATTCTTATAATTTTACATTTATAGATAAAAAACAATTGATTACAAGACAGAGAGAGAGAGAGAGAGAGAGAGAGAGAGAGAGAGAGAGAAAGAGGGAGAGAACGAATAAAATAATAAAAATTAAGTTAGATCTTTGGTTGAACCTTATGCATCTTCTTGTATTCAACAGAGAAAAGTGCAGATGAGTCGATAGTCGTCAGACCTGGAATTTAAGTTCACTGATTATCTGCACTGTTTTCGCTAGCATGTTTAGAGTTTTCTTAGCTACTGCATGGCAACAGTTATGATGACTGTTACGAATACCAAGTACCATTCCATGCACACCTGTGAAGATAATGCTTTCATGTCATTTACGTCTAAAGACTTTATGTCGATTTGTGGTCCATATTATTATACGTTTACCTCCACGTTTTGAAAATAGCGTTACACTGGACTAGAATATCGTGCCATTCATTTACTTAGCAGTTTCGTGATTGCGACGTAATTACATCTTTTTATAAATATGTCCAATTGACATAAAACAATCTGTTTACTATTTGACACAATGAAGAAAGAACACTGAATCTACACGACATACACATGTGTAATTTTTATTTCTAGTTGTATTCTAAAAACAGTTAATAGGGGAATGGATTTTGATTACAGCAATTCTTTTCTTTTTTTTTCCATAGCTCTGACGAAGGCAATGGAAAATTATTTTGAAGAATGTTCTAAAAAATTGTCAAAAGTACCTTCGACGAACTTTTCACCAGTAAAGTAAATAACTAAAGACACTGTAAAGTCACCAAAATATTTATTTACATTTTGCATGGAGCAGTATTTTAATAGTAAGTTACATCTTAGAAGAATGCCTTGCTCTAAATGGGACATTTGGGAAGTGACAGTTCCCTAAGCGACTTGCTTTTAATGTAGAATAAATGCTTTTTGCATTTTTTCTACACTTTAAGTAAATAGAATGCAATATAAAGTAATTTGTAGCAAAAAAAACCTGTTCCTGGCACCAGTGACCTGACATGATTGTACTTTTTTGTATGTTAAGAGGTTTTTTTCACTGAAATCCTTACTGATCATTACCTCATCTTATTCCAAATCTCTTCTCGTATGCTTCAAATATTATATAGCTCAACAACGTATTTTAGGTTTTAAGTAGAATCTGTAATTTACTTTTAAGAAACTTTTTTTGCTACTTGAAATCAACTACTCCACTTGTAATATGGAATGTAGAAATTCCAGTCTTGGTTGAGGTATAACCAAGTTTACCTTTGGTATGCAAGATTGTAAATGGGAGGTAATTAACATAATGGAAGGAAATAAGATAATCACATTTAGGTAATCCAGAGTTTTCTTTATTCTGTCCTTATATTCTCAGCAATAAAAATCTGTAGAATTTCAGAAACCACTTAAATTACATTTAAAAGGGTAAAAATTACCCCTAAGGGTATGCACTACTTTTCGTACTGCATATATGCATGCTTTGTGATTTGTTTAGTTAAACTTTTACTATTGAGTTATTGGGAAAAAATTGGTTAGACGAAAACCATATGTGTGTAAATTAGGGTCACGTACGTGAGGATATCCACTGTGTATTCTAACAGATTTCCTCTCAATAATGGGTTACTTTTAAGGAAAAGGGAGTTTACAATGTTTAGAAAAGACTGAAAGTTTTCAAAGTAAGTTCACGTTTGTAACTACAGCACCCTTACTACTGATTACCATTATGATATATTTTTGCCCAGTACCTCTTTTTTATCATCATCATCATTCGCCTACTCTACCTTCGGCAGATTGCGCATCAACATGTGATAAATGTCTCCATAAATTTCTGTCTTTGACTACGGTGTTCAGTGACGTCATGTTTCGTCCAGTCCAATGGCTAATGTTGTCGCGCCATCGGTTTGGTTGTTTTTCTCTGCTTCTTCTTCCTTCCACCATTTCCTCTAGACAGATTGTGCTTACACCCTGAGTACAGCGTTTGGTGTGACCGTAGAGCTTCAAGACCCTAGATTTAATTGTGGATTTGATGGGAGTGAGTTTTGTTGTATGAAGAAGGTCTTCAATTCGCGTATGATCAGACAGTCCTCTGTTTGTCATGAATCTCATAAAATGATTTTGGAAAACGACAAGTTTTTGCAAGGATTTTGAGGTCCAGTTAACACACTATAGTCCATAGAGAACTACCGGTAACACGTAGGTGTTGAAGATTTTCGATTTCAGTTGATATGATATCCTTTTCGAGGTCAGCATTGCTTTATTCTTGTTAAAGGCTGCCCATACCAGGCCGGTGCGATGTTGGACAGCGACAAGTCCGTCATTTTTAGAGAGTTTATGTCCTAGGTAAATAAATTCAGTTATTTGAGAGATTTCATTGTTATCAATGGTCATGCACTTGGTTTTGGAAACATTAATTTTCAAGCCGACTTCGAATGCATGTTTAGTTAGGAGATGGAGGAAAGTTTGCAGTTCGCAACGTGATTTACTTATAACAGCGATGTCATCTGCGTAGCTCAGATTGGAAAGAGTGTGAGAAGCCAGATGTGCATTCATTTTCACCTTGAAGCACGAGTGCTGCAATGACAATGCAGAATAGAATAGCAGATAACACATTACCTTATTTTACTCCTTTCAAAATGTCAATACATCGTGACGTTCCAATAATTGTTTTGATATATGCCTTTGAGCTGTCATATGATTGTTTCAGAAGGTTGATGTATTTTTTGTTGATCGATGTTTTCTCTATTAGGCTCCATAGACAGGAAAGTTTGACACTGTCAAAGGCTTTCGTAAAGTCTATAAAAGTAATATGGACAAGATTGTTAAATTCTATAGACTTTTCGATTATTTGTTTCAGGGCTAATATTTGCTCGATGGTTCTTCTGCCAAGTTGGTACACCGCTTGTGTTTTAGGGAAAGACACAAACAGGTCTGATTTGGTTCGGGTTGCAATTATGTTAACGAAGTTGTTTGTAGACGTGGCTTAGTGGGCTTATCGGGCAATAATTGCCACAGTCAAGTCGATTACCTTTCTTGTAGATCACAACAAAGAGAGCTTCTCTGAAAGGTTGTAGTACTGTTCCTGTTGTTAGGATGCAATTGAATAGGTGATGCAGTGCATCGAGGAGAGGTTCACCGCCAGATTTTATATACTCAGAGTAGATATTATCTAGACCTGGGCTTTTCCCATTTTTTGAGGTTACTGATGGCAGAGGATATCTCATTTTTTAAGATCGGCTGAATATCCTCAGAAGTCGAGTCACCGATAGCGATTTGGTTTAGGTTGTCGAAATACAGTTCTTCATAGAACTGAGCGTTCAAGAATCTCATCTTCGTTGGCTAGAACGGTTCCATTTCTGTCTTTGATGCCCCCAACTTATAGCTTTAGGTTTTGCTTTAAGCTATTTTAATGCAGCGTGTTACATTTTGTGGGGTGGGAGGTTATTGTGTTCTTCAATACTACTCTCAATATGATTCAAACGATCCTTTTTCACAAGTTTCTTGGATTCAGCTTTAGCAATCTTATATTGCATAGATGACGAGCCATTTTTTTTTCTGATTTTGTGCTTGTTAGAGATTGCTAGTTTAGTTTGCTGCGAAATCCATTCTGGACTGGATGCGGAGATCCCTGGCAGTGTTTCTTTGGAGGGATCCTTTACACTGTTGCATATGGTGTTGTATGTGCTATCCGGGTCTGTTTCTGATTCGAGACCAGTAAAATGGTTCTGCAAGATTATTTGGAAGCGACCAGTAACTTCTGGTTGCTTGAGTTTTATGTCAGTTTTGGAATAGATTTGTTCCTTTGTGGCCAGTAGAAACGTAGTCTGCTTTTTGCACGTATCATGTGATGGTCTGATATGTCGGGGGAATCTAGTGCGGAACTGTCTAGAACATTTAGTCTCACTGATGGATTTCTTGAAAGGATGAAGTCTATTTGGTTTCTCGTCTTCATATCAGGCGAGGTCTAAGCAAAGATCTTTTGTTTTTGAAACATGGTGTTGGTGACTAGCAAATTACTTTTCACACAGAACTTGGCAAGGAGTTCTCCTCTGGTGTTTGCAGTACTTAGGGTATATTTGCCATTTGCTGAAGGGAAACTATTCTGTAGTTGACCTAGTTTACAGTTGAAGTCCCCCATGAAGAAAGGGTGGTCTCTCTTTGGGATGTCATTGACAATAGATTGAATATCATCATAAAGTTCTAGGATTTTTTCGTCTGGGTGAGATGACGTCAGGAAATAGCACTAGAAAATTCCTTGAGAATTTTCCTTTCAGGGTTAGGAGGTCTTTTAGATATTGGTTGATATTGGTTGATAGTCACACAGGAAAGCCGACGCCGTTTGATCGTGAAGACTCATTGCTAGAAAAGAAAAGCTTGTGGCCGGTTGCTTCGTGGGTTTCGATCTTACTTTCTTTAACTTTTGTTTCTGAGAATCCGACAATGTCCCAGTTTATGTTGTTGAGTTCATGGATCATTGTTTCTAAGGAATGGTTATTAAGGTCATTGATTGTTCGTGGAATGTAGGTGCAGATGTTGAATGTTCTTTTGGGAAGTATTTTTTTCTCTCTGGTCGCATGTATGATATCAGTCCGAGGCTGCTGATATGATGTCCTGGTTGCATCTGTCACACCAGTCCGGGGCTGCTGATGCGCCCTCCTGATCGCTTGGTGAGGGTACGGAGGTGGGCCCCTCTGGTCTGATACACTATGGTTCGATATTTGATTCCATGTTGATTTCACAAGCCGTACTCTTCCCTGCTGGCTCAAGACAAGTTGAAAGACTGATTTTTTCGTGTCAACAAACACTAGGAGACTGCCTTACGGGGCTAACGGGTTCTCCTACCCAAGGCATTTTGCCAGCACTACTGTCGAATTGACAAATGGGGTTGCCTAACGTGACTCTCGTTGTCAGAACGGTTTGTCAGAGCTATGGTCAAGTTGACCAGTAAGAATGTCACTTCACCGCTTCCCTGCACGGGAGGCTTGGAGTGTGTTGCCTTTGGTGTACACTCNTCGATATTTGATTCCATGTTGATTTCACAAGCCGTACTCTTCCCTGCTGGCTCAAGACAAGTTGAAAGACTGATTTTTTCGTGTCAACAAACACTAGGAGACTGCCTTACGGGGCTAACGGGTTCTCCTACCCAAGGCATTTTGCCAGCACTACTGTCGAATTGACAAATGGGGTTGCCTAACGTGACTCTCGTTGTCAGAACGGTTTGTCAGAGCTATGGTCAAGTTGACCAGTAAGAATGTCACTTCACCGCTTCCCTGCACGGGAGGCTTGGAGTGTGCTTACACTTGCCTTTGGTGTACACTTAAATTGGTGGAGGGAAGCAGGCATCTTAGATCTCCATTCACCTCTTTTTTATAAATAGAACTTTTAAAACTCCTGCTGTTTAATTAATTTTCAATGTGCTTAAAGTGTTCAACCTAAAAGATCATTGGTTGAAATGTATTGTCTCCCAATGAAGCAACATGAAAAGAGAACAAGTATTGCGAAAGTAAAGCTGAAAAACAAAGTTTGACTGATAGGAATGTCAAATGAAAAATTATCAGGAAACCAAAAATTATAATGTCTCTAGTTGTAAAATTGCAACAATAGAAAATCTCAACGGGAAAAATGAAATTTCTCTGTAGATTATTTTGATCACATGACAATGCCTCTTTTCAAAATTGAATTCAAGAAAAAAAAGAAAACCGAAAGTTCTTTATATTTCAGGCTATTAAAAGAATTTGTCTTTTCGCTGTACATTTAAATCCCAAGAAATTAGATATTTAATAGAAAATATTTTCGTTTGCAACATCCATAAGAACTAAGTTCCTGCCTGGTAAATATTAAATATTAACCCGAGTTTCTTCAAAAAACACTTGACTTTGCAGAACAGAAGTAAAGCAATTTCAGAACAATTCTGTTCTTTTTGTAAACAAGATGTAAATCAAGAAAAAGTTGGAAAGCGACTTCTCACCGAGCGTTTCAATTATAAGGTTGACCTCTGGCGGGATTATATCTGCCTCATGGGGAGGGGGCGTTGTCAGCAACTCTCCTAGAGATGGAGTTTTTATAAAAACACACGTGGTAGTATCACCTTTTCGGCACTTAGCTCTTATCGGGACAATGTGTGATAGACGGTGTCTGTTGTCAACCCGTATAATTCCCCCCTCATTATTCCCAAAAGACCACAGTTAGTTAGCATGCTCGTGGCATGCGTCATGATGATGGCTTTGAACATCTATTTCCAACTTTTCTCTGACACTTTCAACTAAAGCAATAGTAGGAGGTGCAAGGAAAGAGATTCATGTTTTAATTCATTTTGCTCCTGCATGAAATATAAGAATGGTAAACAAATTTGACTCACATATTTAAGAGCTAGATGTTGCTATTTCAGTATCCAACATAACCAGGAGAGAAAATTCATGTAATACTTGACATATGTCATACTATAAATCTTTCTATAAAGTCTTTTTACATTTTTTATACATTTCAATATTTTTGGTCCCCAAAGTGGTTAAAAGGTTTTTTTGAGAATATATACTTGCTCTGGATCAAGAGTAGGAAATGAATATTCTACATTTGGAATATGAAACAAAGAGAATTTGTGTTAAACTGCCAAAAATAAAGATGGTTCCAAAACTTCTGAGGTATTTATTGTCGGCAGCCATTTAATTTTCAAGAAAGAATATCTATCTATCTCCAGCAGGTCGATTTCGATCCCTGGTGACCATGTTGACAAGCTTTCTCCAAGCTCATATGTTTTTCACTTCCCTGATTGTTTCTATGTGAAATTGGCCCACTATTGCCATGATGTTGTCATACCATCTCTTTCTGGGTCTTCCACGTCCTCTATTGCCCTCCATCTTTCCTTGCAAACTAATTTTCTCCAGACTGTTATCAGCTCTCACAATGTGACCAAAGAAGCTTAATCTACCTTGTCTATGGAGTTCAGAAGTGACATCTTTCTGTTTACTTGATTCAGAACCCAATCATTTGTTTTTCTTGCAGTCCATGGAATCCGAAGAAGTCTCTTCAACATCCAAAGTTCAAACGATTCGATTCTTCTTTGATCAGCCCTCCATCGAGTCGAGCTTTCGCTTCCATAAGTGACGACAGGGAATGTTGATGTCTGGACCAGCTTGATTTTCAACCTACGAGACACGTCTCTATCTTTCATAATCTTCGACAGTTTTTCCATACTTGCTCTTCCCATTGCTATTCTTCTTCTTATCTCTTTCCCGCAGTCTGCCTCGCTGTTGATTGATGTCAAGAAAGAATCTAAATTGAAGGATAATGGAGAACTAAGGGATTTTCTTTTTAACAACATGTTTGATGAATTGAATTTTAAACGCAAGTTTTGAAAATCCTATAACATACAAATTAATTTTAAAATTTTACAGGCCATTCAGAGTATTAAATGTCAATCAAAGACACATCTAAACCAGATATCATTAAAGATTTTCATACAATGTTTGTGATTGGCTTTGCAGTGTCATAAAATTCAATTATTCAGATTAGCAAATTTCTTCTGTTAAGGGGGGAAACACTATATTTTTAAATAACCACTATTATTAAAATCAGCTTAAAATGTACGTTTTAAAAATCTGAAGTCATTTCAGAATAAAATTCTAACAACTGCTGTTAAATCCAAATGTGCCCTAACAACTTCACCTCTGAAGAATACGATTGGAACTCACAACACTGCTAATCGCATTAATAACACTTTTCATGGTATAAACTCAAATTGAAAATGTTGAACCCGAACTTATACAGCTGTCGTTATCCAATATTTACATCACTTATTGTGATTCTGGACTCCTCACAGAATAATGTGAGAACAAAGACTGAAGAGGTAGGACAAATTTCCCGCCATGTAGATTCGTCACTTCCACAATGTTTGATGACAAGTTATTCTTCGTTACTGTTGTGAAAGGTGGTAGCTGATTCAAATGGATTGGAAAAGATTAAAAGACTCCAATTTTCTAGAGGACTGTATTTATTTGAAGATGCACAAAAATGAAATGTAATAATATATTCAAGAATAAAATATACAGGTATCCAATGATAAAAACAGTAAAATCCGTACAATCTGAAATTAACTATTCACTCGTTACGATAATTAACGATCTGATAAGACTATCAAGGCGATCTCGATGGTCCCTATACAATTCAATGACTGCTCGTGAGTCCCATCTGTTGTGTAAAACTACTAAATGTTGGCTACAATTGCATCTTATTTATAGCTAATTTACAACAATAAAGAAGAAACTAAACGTGACTGTCCAACAAAGTTCAGGGTTCTAAAAGGAATAAAAATAACTAACAATAATAGTATGAAACAACACTCTACTTATATATCTTTGTGCATCTTATGGGCTAAAATACACTTCACATTTTTCAAGCAAATGCAATAGCAATGTACTTGCATCTTCCTCATATGTGCGTAAGATTAACGAAGTTGAGAGGATTAAATTGTATGAATGGAAAAATTTCCAGTAAAACAGATGCTTAACTAGTGACATTTGTTCTCGATAAGACAATAAAAAGCACACAGATGATTCTTTAAAAATTTTCAGCCCTATTTTACCGTAAGTTTTTTAGAAGATTCACTGAAAACAAAAATCAGAAAATTACAAGACATAAACTTACGAAAATAACCTTATTCTATAATGAGTGGACTTTCCAGAACCCAAATATTAATGTTGATACTTCAATCAAATTTTTCGATCTTTAACATTTTTGTAGATCAGTGTATTGAATTACACAAATCGACTTTTGATGAACTAGGTAAGACGACCATGGGGTAACACCCAAGCAGAAGAACTTTGAAACCCCACTTAAATAAACAAAACTCATAAATATTTGGTGTTTGGAAAACTTGTAATGGTTTAAACAGTTAGGTTAATAATATTACTCTTTATGATTGTACATTCAAAAATTAGCAGAATTTGAATAATTTTTAACGTCTGGGCAATAAAATTATATAATAATGAGGTGGATCCTGGTTTAAATACTCTTATTCTATTCATATTCTGGCTGCATTCAATATAAAGAACCCCAGATAAGTTAAAAGTGACAATTAGATTTCCGTTTGTAACGTCTTTTCTCTTTGCACCACATTTTCCAGCCTTAAAAGGAGCCCTAAATTAGTCTTTGAGCTTTACTCGCATGTCAAGGGTAGTGTTCCATTTCGTAATGACGGGACCTTTTAGTTAAAAAAAGAGAGTAAATTTTAGCACAGGTACAGCTTGTAATATTGGCGCGAGGCATAGGATGGGGATTGTAAACCATGGGAGTTATTGCCAAGCACCAAATAAGTATTAATTCATATGGAATTACTAATGAAACCATGCTTATAATGAATATAATGATAATGCCTGATTCTTCAGTACTACCTAAAAGAGTCAGAGGGAACCCTCTCGATTTTGTGGATATATTCCCATACCTTGGGACATTTTTACCAACTCTGGAGAAGTCGATTCAGATATTAACAACAGACTGAGGAGCGGGGTCCATATTTCGATCAATGTCGAGAAGCTGGAAGTCGAAGCAGCTAAACCTTAAGACAAAACTACAACTTTATTCTGTGGAGACAACTTTATAGTTGTCTCCACAGCCCTTTTTTTGTGAGGAAAGCATCAGAAACTAAACGCTTTCCATCAGCGGAAAAGAATGTAAAAAAATTTTTGTGAGTATCGTGGAGAGGTAGAATAACAAATGCAGAAATACTGAGGAGAACAGAAAAAAGAGAAATGCGTAAGCTGGTAGAGGAGAGAAGGTGGAGATTGGCTGGACACGTGCTAAGACTTCCAGATGGACAACTGGGCCACCGGGCTCTGTCATCAAGTCCGAGAGGAAAACGAAAAAGAGGCACAGCGGTGAAAACCTAGAAAACCAACTTCAGGCAGGATCTTCTCGCGAGGTGATTTTTTTTACTCACGTACAGGTCGTTCCCAAGGACTGTGACCCATGGCGTCGTCTTGCTGCTCAGTGTCTCAGCAGAGACTGGAGGACCAAAGGTAAGATCCTGAATCGAGAAAAGACGCTCGGTGTGGTTAGTAAATAAACCCTACAAAAAAATGATGTTGAGCTACGTTCGATGCTTTAATTAAATTAAAGGATAGTGTAAGTTTGTAAAACAATGAATATTTTCATTCAATTAATTACAAATCTTGGATAAGAAACTTTTAAACAAAAAAGAGAAAAGAGCAGGCCATATAATTGAACAAGAGATTTAGTTTCCTTCCCTGACGCATGTATACAAAATTGATTTGCCTCGAGGTTGCCTAATATTGCCTCTTCTATAAGTTTTGATAATAGTTAACTTTAATAACATTATAAAGAAATACCATGAAATCTCAAATCTTTCTAATCTCATACCAAAGAATCCATAATATAATTTGTCATTTCCTTACTCATAAGTTATCAATTAACTTTTTCCTTACTTCATTTACCACGCAAGTGTTTACTTTGTAGTTCCATGGTCTTCGCCTTCTTAAAATTATTTTCAAAGCATTTTCATTATCTTTGTAAATAGATAGATAGATAGATAGATAGATAGATAGATAGATAGATAGATAGATAGATAGATAGATAGATAGATAGATCAACAGATAAATAGATAGATAGATAAATAGAGAGATAGAAAGAAAGATAGATAGATGGTTAAAAAATTGATGTACTTCCTCTATACGTGAAGAATTAGATACTCATCAGATATATGATTTGTTGAAATTACGATTGCCATTCTTGATATACGACCTTACCGAAACAGGGGTAAAAAAAAGTTAGATAGACCAATTCTTAATCATTACTATAGAAAATGGTTAAATATGCCCATAAATGGTAATATCAGCCATCTACGTTTAAGGACGAAGCAACTTGGTTTAAATATATTAAGTGCTAAACAAGCTCATAACAACTGTAAACTAAGTGTTCGAAGAACCTTAAAGAGTTCAACTAAAGATGATGTCAGAAAGTTATTTAACTTGATTTTGAAATAATAGACGATATCATTACATCAGCTGGCACAGATCAATCTACCCACAATCTTAACAAAGATTTGTGACTTCAGGATGAAAAGTAACCAAAGGGACAACATCTGAGAAAAGCTTATGGGTTTAAATGAGCAATATAAGATTATATCTTTTACTGTTGATGACGTATTTGCTAGTGACATCACCAATTAGGAAAAAGTTTTGATAAAGTACTTGTAAATATTTTTAGATTCTATCCCCGTTACTTAGTTTTAAAGTTTAGCAAACAATTCAAACCTACATCGTCAGGGAGTCATTAAGAGTGGTTTGTGTTCATTATGTCGTAGATTGCAGACTCAGATGCATGCTTTTTAAAAAATATGAGAAGGTATTAGATCGTTTTACATGGCGACATGATTCTATATTGTTTACTATAAATGAACATTTCAAACCAAAGCTAGCTAATGGTGTTCGTATATATGTTGATTCTTTGTACCTCGAATTTCCATCACCAAAAGGTTAATTTTCAGGTGGGCAGACAGACCACAAGTAGCGTTTACAAAGTCATCTTACTATTCAAGATACAAGTTCTCTCATTTCTGTTTGATAAACACACTCAAAAATACATCACGTTTTGGTCTGAAGTTCAAAGTAAGCTACCCTAAAATATCTTCAGATTTAACATTCATTGTTTGAACATTACCCTCGCAACTTCTACAATTCTACCCAAATACTTTTTTCTTGGTCTTTCTGCTTTGAACCAGAAACCTTACGTAATGTTGTCACTCGCTTTAAAACGTGCCTTAAGGACGGTCGTTACACTTGGGGACACAACTTAGCTTTACAGTTTTTAGCAACAGTTCTCAAACCTCTTAAAGGATTACCATATACACCAACATCTGTGGATTCTTATCGCCATGTATTATTACTGGATATTCGATGCGACCTGATTTATTTTTACTTACTCCTCAAAAACAGTTTACATACTTGAGTTGATTGTGGTATATGAAGCAAGCCTAGATTAAAATGTTCTGGCAAATCTGAAGAAATTTTTCCTTTGATTCATGATTTCTATTATAGCTTTTCAAGAGCTAGCTTTGTAAGCCTTTCTATTAGCCCTTTAGTTGTATTTGATCAATCTTGTATTACTTTCAGTGAAAGGTGTAATGCATTAAATATCGACAAAAAACAGGAATTCTTTCCCCAAACCTTTCCAATACATTTATTCGAACTACATACAGTAGAACCCACATATTTCGAACCTAGATAACTCGAAATTCTAATTATCTCGAATATAAGGTGCTGGTCCATGAAGAGAGATAGGCACTTGCATGCTTTGTTTATCAGTTATCTCGTTTGTTAGCATGATTACGTCGAACCTGCTAATCTCCTCCACGGTTGTTTACTTGCGAACAGCACGTGGCTCTTGGCGGGAAAGCATGACTCATTTCACGTGCTACACAAGGTTTGACCTCTGTCATTGACCCCAGTGGTGTGATCTACGCTACCTGTGATTGGCTGGTCTAGCTAATCGTGATGCAACTTTAGACTTGCCCGAACAGGTACACACGTGGTTTGCCCTTTATTAGTGTGTAATTAATCAATCCTCATCATATTCATATCAGCTGTACAGATTAGTGGATGTTATAAGTAGTGTCTTGCATTTGTCATCATGCCTAAACGACAACTGGTCTGCCGCACCTTGGAGGAGAAGATAATGGCTTTGGAAGAGTGGATGGAGGAGAACCGAAAAGCAAGGTTGCGAAAGATTTAGACTTGCCGTTAAACACTCTCTCAACTTGGATTAAAAATCGGACAAAAATCGAGGAGCAGTTCAGCAAAGGTAAACTGTATACATGAATCATAGTCACTCACACATCAAATTTGTAGCGGTTCTGCTGCTCATAGGTACAGTTGTGTTTTCACATTTTTCTTGCTTCCCTTCTGCCTAAGTTTCACATGTTTTGATGTTTACAATATCCTTTGCTGGCACTCAGCTAGCAAGTGATGTGTACAAGTTGTAAATGTGCTTGGAAATTGTAGAACGCTTGCATATATGCATATAGTGCACTCAGCCATAAAGATCACATTGATGCATTTCATGATCTGCGGGCTTTAAGTGCATTCCACCGCTTGTCAATTGTAAGCAATACTGATCTTGTGTATGATAGCCTGAAAAATGTGTCTCTCTTGCAGGTGGTTCTAACAAGATCAAGAAGAGCAGAAAGGCTGCACATCCGGAACTAGAACAGATTCTTGCCAAATGGATCCTTTACTGTCGTCACAGTCACCCTCTAATCCCAGTATCTGGCCCGATCATCCAAGCACAAGCAATGATTATCGGGGAGCGTCTCAACATCACGGACTTCCAGGCTGGTGGTGGATAGCTGACAGGATTCCTCAAACGGGAAGGATTTGAGTCTATGAAGGTATGTGGTGTTTTTAACATCAATGGAAGAAATAAGGTTATCTTGAACTGGCCTGCTGTCGAGTGCGGATATTTGAGTTACATTTAGATGTGTTATGAGTGCTATTCCTCAACCAGCAGTGTATGAATGCATGCTGTCGATGTGCATGAAAATTGCAAACTCGTGTGTAAATTTATGAAAATGATAATTTCATTGCTGCAGTTTTTCCCTACGCTTGTAAACTTATGCCTGTACACAGCCCTAAACATGTTGCCGATGCATATTATGCTCGTAAACCGCATTCCATGTGCTTTCTTGTCAGTTTTAAACAACACTTGTTTAGATTAGCCCGAAATGATAATTTATTACCATCTGCACATTATTCATTCCTTCATTCCAGGTGTGTGGCGAAAAGGAGAGCGTGACACCTGCCATGACTAGTGACTGGTTTCAGGATGTTTTACCATCCGTTCTACAACGACACAGTCCAAATAACATCTTCAATGCGGATGAAACTGGCTTGTT
>RDPX01000176.1:1109895-1152202 GCA_003991215.1 Morbakka virulenta | reverse complement strand
GAAACATTGAATGAATGGCTACTAGCTTTGGATAAGCATTTCCGACAGGAAGATAGGAAGATCTGCCTGGTCATTGATAACTGTCCTGCTCACCCTTCTACTGTCAACAGCACACTCACACATGTGGAAATTGTTCATCTACCACCGAGCACCACATCTGTGACCCAGCCAATGGACCAAGGAGTCATTGTCAGCCTCAAGAAGCTTTATCGGGGGGAGCTGGTGAAACGGCTGCTACAAGGAGACACCACCATCACTCTTCTTGATGCAATGAAGATGGTCAATTTTGCATGGTCAGCCGTTCAGCCTGCAGCAATACGTAACTCTTTCAAGCGCTGCAGGTTTCATCCAGAAGAACTTGATGAAGATCTAGTTGATGACGATGACATTCCTTTGGCACGGCTGCTCGCTCAATTTGGCATTCCTGAAGATTCCATCACTCTGGACGAGTATGCCGATATTGACAGTGCTGTTGCTACCACTGAGGAATGCAATTTAGATGCTCTGATAGAAGAGATACACGAGCCAGCCACAGTCGTTGTAGAAGAAGATGATGATGAACCAGTACTTGTTCTTGAAAGGCTGTCAGGAGAGGAAGTTTCCACCATATTAGAGACATTGACGAACCACTGCATGCTGTATCCAGACTCTGAGCCTGTGATATCTGCTTTTGCTGAACTGTCTGCCCTTGAAAAGAAGATGAGGGAGCGTGGAAAAAAGCAGACCTGCATAACAGATTTCTTTGTGAATGCTTAACATATTCCTCCACTGTCTGTATAGATTTATAGATTAAACTTTTTAAAAACCCTGAAATGCCATGTCATTTTTGTGTATCGTGCAAGTGTATGTCTCCAAGCTGCAAAGTTGTTGCCAATTCTTTTTGGCTGGTACAGAATATTGCTTGATTGAGCATTATGCTCAGCTTGTCAAATGAAGTGTTTAGTGGTATCAATGCATGGGACCATGGATGCAAGAGAAGATAACTCCAAGTTTTATTATATCTCGAAGTTGGGTTATGTCGAACCTAATTGCTAAGTCCCTAGAGGTTCGAGATATCTGGGTTCTACTGTACTTCATATTCTGTCGTGGAAACTACCCATGGACAAAACCTTAAACTGTTATCGTTTTAATAAATTTTTAGTAAAATTTGTAGTGTTGTAAAATAGGCAATCTAATGCAAACTACCTTGATTAGTGAGGTTGGCAATCATATGTACTGTTTTTCACATGTATTGTTTTTTATTCCATTGTTTTTATTATTACTATTAATTCACAATTTGTGGTTAAAATGTTTAATTTGGTGTCAACCTAATCATCGAACACCTTTCATACGATCTGGGCTAACCCCTGCAGCACGCTTTTGGATAATAATTTAGGATAGAGCCTGCTATATTCCATCATTTCAAAGTATTTGTGTAGTCCCAAAGACATGGTGCCTATTGCCCTAATAACGATTGGGGTGATCTTCCCTTTATCTGCCAACATATCTGCAATTCAGATTTGAGATTATTTTTTTCAATTTTCTCGAATTGAAGGGAGAGATACATCAGTTGTGTTGAATTTTTTCTCCTTCTTCTCTACAGTGACGATCTACTGGTCTTCTTGCTTAATCTGATCTTAATCTTATTTGATGTATTAATGCCACAGTACTTTGGTGTTTCTTTCCGTTGTCTAGGTCTACCAGTTGGTCATGTTTGTACCTCCTTCCTTTAATTGCCAATATTGCAGGATATTCATGACCTATATAGGCTGCTGAAATCGTTTTGACTGCCACATTTTGTCTTCGTCTGTACTCCTTGTGAGCTCGAGTAGGACATTCAGTGGTAACATTGTTGACCGTTTCATCTTTTTACACATTCTACACTAAGCTTTTTTTCTTCGCCCCCCTATTCTACCTGTTATTGTTTGAGTGTGGAGTGCCTGGCTCTAAGCTGGCATTATTAACCCTTTTGTTTTCTTCTTTAGCTTTCCTCTCCTAAAAGAGTCCCATGAGTCTTGACCTTTGTTGGGAAATCCCCTTGTGATGCTTTGGTTACAGACTACATAGGGAAAGTAAAACCTTGTTTTCCTTCTACTTTCCCATGGTATTGACCCGATAGGGTTTTTCTGTTCATTTTCTCTCTTCTTTTTTTTGCTCCTTTTGTACACTTCAGGACCTTCACTCTCTTTTATGATTTAGCTGACGATGCCATCTTTGCAATTCTTATGGTTTTGTTCTTGATGTATTGTTCTCAGGAAGAGCATTTACACTTTTTGCATTCTTCGACTCTTTGAAGGTCTCTCCTTTTATCTTTTCGTCCCAAGTATCATCTTGTGGTATATGCTGTAGAGTGTGGGTAGCTGTAAAAAGTCATTACTTCCTTTGCTTTTCTGTCTATTTGTTTTTTCAACCTTAGTTTAATCTACTATCCCAGCAGAATATCTTCTCACTGGTAACGCCCATATGTTGATGGCTTTCACTTCGTTTCCTCCATTTAACTCTGATCTAAAAATCACGTATTTTTTTCATGTATCCTTCTGGTTTTTTATCTTTATTTAATAATTTTTAATGTTGTTATATTCTAGCACTCTCAAGTATTTAGATCCACCGCTATCAATATTCTTTTTTGTCTGATCGCCACAACTTCCATAACTACTAAGTAAATTACTTAACTTTTCCTAATATTGAAAACTCAACACTAGTTGATAGCCTCAATATTCCTGATAAATTCTTTGACACTTCTGGCAGCGCCTGTGATTATTTTTGTTTTGAGAAAACAAACTAAAATCATACATACATATATATACATTTATATACATATATATAAATATATATATATGCAGTATATTATGGTTGAGTATTTTCTTCCTCTCATATTGTATATTTTCTTACGCACATTTACATTTACTGTCCTCCAGTGTGTTGTTGATTTTGGTTTCGTTATCTTTTGTTCTAATAATTTGCTCTTGAATTGCTAGGATGAGAGTTTGTCCTTCTGCTAATGTCATTATTTTCCCACCATTTTCGCCTTTCCTCTCCATCAGTCTACTCCATTTGCCGTATCAACTCGTCATACAGAACTTTCTCCTTCCAGCCTTCCTAGCGTTCTTTTTCTTCTGAATGTATCTTTCGATTTATCTTTTTAGATAAATAATGTTCTTCTCTTTGTCATCCACAGTGGTGTTTTTCCTTCCACTAAGCATTTTGTTAGTTTCTTCAGTCCTGAATTCACTGCATCCTCTTGGAGTCAAACTACTCTCGAACTTTACATAAATTCATAAAGTTTTATTACCCACTTCTTCTGTTCATCATGTAGTAAAATACCCCTGTTTTGGTTACTCAATTTAATGTTTCGAGTTTGACTGTACTATTATTATTCTCCTCTTCAATTAAGGTCGTAAACCAATGCCAAATAAATGCTGGTGTTCCATCTACTGCTATTTTTTTAGTTGCTCTGTCAAGTCTAGTTTCAGCCTGCCTCATTTGATGTTAATCTCTTTTCAACAGCTTATTCAGCAGGCTCAGGAAACACTCTCGTAACATGGACTTTATTATTGGGAGATACTTTTATATTTTGCTTTATATCTGCGGCAGTGGGAAAGCAGGCAAATACTTGTGATTGTACTCACAATTCTTTTTTAGAAACCTACTACATTTTGCTTATAATTTAACATTGATAGGTGTAGATGTAAAATGTTCGCCTTACATCACAATCGACCAAGATGCCACCTATGACAACTGTTGCTAAAATCTAAGAATACGTCATGTGGAGGTCTGATAGCAGACCTCCACATTTGAGGAATAAAATCTAATCAAAAATACAATTGTCTAATGCAAGAGAATTTCTGTTCGGACAAAGGTAGATGATCATCCAATCTTGCTAAGAAAGTATGATGTATATGTAAATCTGCATACCTTTTCATTAGTATTTCAACAGAAACCGTTAGAAAAGAGACGATTTGCATTGATTAACAACAGAGACTACTAAAGGAAAGAGAAGTAGAGAAAGGCAACGGGCAAATTTTTACTATATGTTACTACAGGGGTTAATGATACTGAAGAAAAGGATCTTTGTTCCCTGTACCCTTTACTCTCTCTATGATAACAATGCAACTCTAGTGTCTTCTATGTGTTCCAATTTCGAAGAGATGCAAAGCAGTAAATTTATTTTCTCGTTAAGTGTCATGCAAGGCATCAAGTCACAAAAAGTATGCAACTATGAAGAAGACAAAGGAAAAAAAGCTGAGAAAAAAAGTTTAAAACTTCAGAAAAAGGTTGATCTTAGACTTTAAAACATTTAAGTCATAGGATGAAGAAAAGCACTTAAAAGCCAGAAGTTCCACAATGTAGCTGTCCAAGAGAATAAACTTTATTTGTAGGTAGATTTCTGACAACCAGGAGCAACAAATGTATGACGATAAAGATGTTGAGAGAAACGAGTCAAACGAGGTGTAGCAATTTTGAGCTGGTATCAGCGAGGACAGCCCGTTAGAACACTTTCAATGAAAATACCTATAGAAAAGATAAGGACCAACTACATTTCTTCAATGAGCCATAGGTTGAAGATTAGGAACCAGCCCAGTGCCTGTTAAGTTTCGAACATTTCTTGTAACTCTATCAGGAATATCAAGATGAGATAAGAGATTTTCTGTGCGTCTCGTATTTCGGTACGCAGTTGAAAGAGATTCTCTTATTGCTGTATTCTCGTACACTCCCATCCAGACGCTACAATCTTTTCCAGCCGTACTTCATTTGTCTCCTTTTCCCAAAAATGTTCTTTCCACTCGATTCTTTGCCGCTTTATAAGCTTTCGTAAAATGGACTAAGCCTTCAAAATCTAGATATTTCTCCAGATAAGTATTAACGAGTCTGCAGAAATTTATACTTATTTGTAGCGGGCGTTTTGTCTATACATGCAACAAGGGATGCTTTCCAGCCCTTGCAGCTTTTTATGCCCACGAAAAGTAATGGAATAGACACCCTTTTCACTTGCCTGTACATGCCTTCGTCAACTAAATTTTTGTTTATTGGTAAATTTATTACATCTTCTAAGTTACCTACTTCACAGTGTCCCTTGCTGAATGCTTCAGGGATTTAATTATCCATCTTATTAAGTTTGTCAGATTAAGTGTGCATCTTTATGAGATAACAATAAGTGGTCTTTTTGAAGCAGCTGTATTTCTTTCCTGTTGTATTTTGCTAACCTAACCGATACAGTGGTTACGTGGCCCGTCACTACCTGATCCTTTCATTTTAAAGGCAAGTAAGTTTTTGAGATCGTTCCGTGATGACGTAACTTCTGCCTCCAATTTCTCCTTTTGGTAACTAATCTGATCGACATTTTCTTCTTCCTTTAAAACTAAGTTCTCATCCAAAAGTGAACAAAGAATATCCATTGCACTGACCTGAGCCTATTCAAATTTTGGGCTTGCATCCAACCGTCTCGACTAAATTCTTCATCCTCTGATTCCATTTCCCTTAACAGCTCTTTCCTTCCCCTTATAAAAGAGTATTTCATTTTATATATAAATTACAATGTTAACCACTCTCTGGTCTCTTCTTCGAAAAGTGAAATATTAATAATGACAATCCTCTTTAAACCCTTCCCTTGTATATTTGTGTATTCCTTTCTTTCAAAAAAAAGTCATTGCTGCTGAAGAAAGAAACACTTGATTGAATTTTATTCGAAAAAATGTTGGAATGACCTCTCTATTAAATTGGAAACAATAGAGATTGTAATTAGCTGTCATAAAAGACCCAATTTTGGGGCTAATTTTCTATCCCATTTGATTATGTCCCGACAGTTTCGTCAAAAATTATGTGACCAGAAAAAGAGACTATATAATTGGTGACAGCAGATATAGAAAATTAACAAAAATATTTTTTTTAAATCACACTGCTTCCTGAAAAACACAATTAATCAACATGTCTAATACATCGAAGAACGTCCAAAGCTGTGCACAATAAAAAGGAAAATTAAAACATTGCATGCAATATAATCTGTACGATCCAAATATTTCGTTAAAGCAAAATATTTTTTATCAAAGAGCACAGTTTCGACAAAATGGAATAGTCATTTTCTTTAGGAAATACAAGGATGATAAGGCAAACATATCAATCACGTTCACTTGATGAATTGGATATGGCAAATTTTTTGGTTGATAGTCCAAGTTAACGCCAACGATTAAGCTCAATGCCCTGAAATAATCGACTTCAAATCTTAAAATGATTGAAGATATAAATGAAATCATCAGTAATTAATCACTTTGAAAATGAAATCTGGTGAGATCAAGTTCTGCACTTCTAACATGATAGCACGTTAGAAAGAATCAAATTTGCAAACATTTTCTTCAATATATAATTGCAGAACATTAACAATTCATACAAATTTTGTCTTTTTTTCACGCCAGGAAAATTTATAATTAATAAGTTAAAAGGATTCAGACATTTTCATTGATTAGCTAAAAAAAAGCTTGTTCAAAAATTTGTTTTTTATGTCGTGATGTAGTTCTCATTGTTGATAATCGCGCTGGATAATCAGAGCTGTCAGCCTTAACAGCTGTTGGCCCGTTTTTGCTACAAAATAAAACCTCCCCACGCCAGCCTGTGGTTAAGGAGTAATATGTTCTTTAAAGGCCAAATATAAAAGGTTTTAGAAAAGTGTATCAACGCCAAAAAAGACCACATGAATGGTAACGTTATGAAAGCCATGAAAATACTCACCTAGCCCTGGGACCAAGTCTCGGAAACTGAAATAAGAAAAGATAAAATAAAAGATAATTTAATTTTGAATTGGGTTTATTGTCTCAAAACCAAAGAGACATTGTTGAAAAAGATCCCAACAGCCCTTCTAAGTATCTAAAAGATTTGCTCGATCATGGCTTTGTGTCCGGGGGTGGTAATGTTGAGACCTTTGTAGATATTGACAGCGCGATATTTTAACTCAGCAGCAAGTTCGGAGATTAAAGATAAGAAAAGCAAGTGGCTTTATTGATAACGACGCTTCAGATTTTTAGTAGAATAAGAAGTTGTGAAATCTAACGTAAGGGAATTATCTGCTGCTGTAAATTCTCTCGAAAGGTGTGTCCTTTTCCAAGGTGAAAATTACTCATGCAAACTTGTAAGTGTTGATGAAGTATACCACTTTAAAGAGACGTTTTTTAACGGCTACTTTCAGTCAGTGTAAAACTATTGCTACAATATAGTCAATGGAAGTTAAACTGACGATTTTCAAATCTGACTAAAAGTTTCTAAAAGCCCATTTATAACTAGCCTCATTTATTCGACCTGTTTTCCTGGACCCTTGAGATTTCAAATAAGTAGGTGCAACTGTAATCTTCGATTGTGACTTTTTCTTCCCCCATAAACGGACAAGTTACTAACGAAAAAAAGCCGTCACTAATATTCCGCCGTGGTAAACACCAGCACTACAGTTATACAAGTAACACTGACATCTTCCATCAAACGGAGGGATTTCAATGCCGCCAGTAACTTTAAGGGGTTAGATTCGTCTATCTTCTTTTACAACCTTGACATAATCTTCTATTCCTTCCTTTACATTTTTCCGCACTTAGTACGCAGTGTTTAAGATTATGCTTAAACGGATGTTCGAAAACTGAACCAATCAAACTTGCTACAGTTTGTGACGAGGAAATCATTTCATTAAAATGTTTTTTAAAAAATGTGTTTTTAGATATACGATTAAGGGTTCTCCTTTCTGAAGTACATGTCCAACGCTAAGAATACAATAATAAGTTACTTACAAAAATTTAATTCTAACATTTCTCAAGTTGGGAAAATGGGCTTGGGATCAGTTTGAAATCAGTTCTTGGGAAGGAAGTAACCGCAACGGGTATAATAATAGCAAAACTTTAACAGGATCCATTTGACAACAGAAGCTTTTGTAAACATGTATATATTTCTAAAATTTTTGAATTGGTTATCCTGTATAAATTTTGTAAATAATAATAATAATGTTCTGAAGGAGTGTTAATACCGAGATGGTTGAGGAAGTTGAGCGTCCGATACTTACAAAATATCTCAATGGCAGGCGTAAAATACCAAGTCCAACTTCTGGCCTTCACGTGGCAGAACTGTTTGAAACTAACAGGAGAAGGGGCAAAAGGCGAGTATCTGGCGCCTTTAAATAACCAGAGCTCCTGGTAGAACAAGCTCGTTAACGTTCCCAGTAGTTGTTCTTGGAGAAGGAAAATCTCTGATTTCAAAACCAGGTCAGACGGAGCTCTTTAGTTTGGGAAGACAGTCCGTCCAGTGCTACACAAATTGACACTGCAAACAAGGTGTTAGAAAAACATCTCACCAGCAATGTTGATATCTGTAAGGTGGTAGATGCAGTCTACGCGATGGCAAGGATATTGGAAGATGCGGAATAAAAAGAAACGAAAAGAGGAAAAAAGAAACAAGTCATTCGAACCAGAAAAACAGGAGGATAAGACAAAGCGAGGAAAAGATAAAATCATTGAGGCAGATTTTAGCGTGGACATCTAATGAAATACACAGGAGGAAGACTAAAAGGAAATCAACCAGAAAGGAAAAGAAAATACTGCAGAAACTGAGAGAAAGATCTGAACTACAAATTCGAAAACAAGAAGAATTAATAGTATTGAACGAAAAAAACCTGGATTGATTAAGATACCGACGCACAAAGTTAAAACATGTTAAGAATAGAGATACGAAGATATGTAACAACAGAATGTTTCAAGAGGATCAAGGCATGTTTCACAGAAAGACACAAGAGAGAAAACAAACAAAAGGCAAGCTACCTGAAATGGAAAAGTTTGAAGAATTTTAGGCTGGTATATGGGAGGATAAAACTCCAAACCCATACAGGAAATGGATGAAAACAATAGCAAACAAAATAAGAGAAAAGGTCACGGATGTACAAGCCTTAATAATTGATGAGAAGAAACTTTTTGAGGCGGTCAGAAAAAGAAAGAATTGGTCTGGTCCAGGAATTGATGGCATTCAAAATTTCTGGTGGAAAAAGCTTAAAGGTGCATGGCAATCCATGGTGAGATATTTCAATCAATGGAGTCAGCTTGGAACATGTTCAGGAGTCTTAGGAACAGTTGATCAATTAATCATAGATAATGCCATTATGGATGAAGTGAGAGGTTACCAACGATATGTAGCAGTGGCATTTTGTGACCATCAAAAGGCGTACAACATGGTCAGATATGACCGGATTATCAGAATGTGCAGATGGATGGAAGTGCCAGAAAATATTATCAGTGTCATCAGTAAACTAATGGAAGGATGGAAAACTAAATTAGAAGTTACAGAGAATGGGAAAACCATCACCATCCGTATGAAAAATTTTAAGAAGGGGTTTTTGCAAGGTGACAGTTTCTCGCCAATTGAATTTTGTCTGACAGAAGTTCCAGTGGCAATGTTGATTGAGGAAACTGATGGCTACAAAATGGGAAACAAAGATGGCGAAAGAGCAAAAAGAACACATAGTCTTTTTATTGATGATTTAAAGATCTACCAAGAAAGCCACCAAAAACTCGAGATTGTCAACGAGATGATAGTACAAGCGAGTATGGACACTAGAGCTTGCTATGGAGTAAACAAATGTGCGGAAATAGTCTTCAAAAAAGGGAAAATGGTTAAAGGAGATGGGTTAACAGTGTTGGAAGAAAAGATGGACCCGTGTGACCCAGACAAAAACGAAATTTATAAATTTCTGTGGTGTGAACAAACGAATAAAATCGATGTAAAAAGAGTAATGGAGAGAGTGAAGAAAGAAATCCGAAAGAGGATGGACCACCCAGTAGGACTTAACCTAAATGATCAAAACTTGATAAAAAGCTATAAATTGCCGTGTAATACCAGTGGCAACGTACGTGATAAATGTAGTTCATCTTGGAAAACGAGAAATATACGAACTAGATAAAATTGTGAAAAGTATTCTGCGGAGAGAAGGTTTCCGTGGAAGACAAACAAGTGATGAGAGATTATATTATATACTTTATCATTTTCATTAGTATCTTGTAATTTGATATATAGGATGGAAATTGTCTTGTTAGTTAATCCAAGAATAATAATAATAATAACTTGAATTAAACCTTACGCAAATGGCCATTCAACTATGATTTTATTGATATGTACATTGTAGACAAACTCGATTTCCTTTACGTATATTTACCAAATAAAATGCATTACGACAAGAGCAAAATGACACAGGGAGGTAAGGGAGAATAAAGCGAGGCTTACAGGGAGAATGGGTCCAGGTGACAACGAGGAAAAGGCTCTTATCATCGCCATTAGTAAATCAAAATTCCTTCCTCTTTAATGACGTAACGACTTTGATGTGATAATACCAACTAGAAAAGGAAATGTTGGGTGGACAGTGAAGTGTTTGAAGAATAACCCTGTACAATTCACAGACTTTTTCGTGTTGTGGCTAAAAAAATAGTTTTTTCCTTATATCAGAATGTGTAATAAAACAGACACTCGACAAAGAAAACAGACGAAAGTTACACTCATCCAAATACGTAACATATAATGCGCAGATGCACCTTCCAAACAGGTGCAGACATGTTTCGACCAATTTTAGGTCCATCGAGAAAGGAAGGGCTTTTCTTATAAGATTTCTAAGCTCCATTATAAGGCCTTCTGACAAAGTACTCATTTTTAATAAGAAATTTGGATCAGTACTCTGTACTAAAAACTTGTTAATTTGGTATGAAAATTTTAGTACTGTTTTAGTGTTTTNCGATTTCCTTTACGTATATTTACCAAATAAAATGCATTACGACAAGAGCAAAATGACACAGGGAGGTAAGGGAGAATAAAGCGAGGCTTACAGGGAGAATGGGTCCAGGTGACAACGAGGAAAAGGCTCTTATCATCGCCATTAGTAAATCAAAATTCCTTCCTCTTTAATGACGTAACGACTTTGATGTGATAATACCAACTAGAAAAGGAAATGTTGGGTGGACAGTGAAGTGTTTGAAGAATAACCCTGTACAATTCACAGACTTTTTCGTGTTGTGGCTAAAAAAATAGTTTTTTCCTTATATCAGAATGTGTAATAAAACAGACACTCGACAAAGAAAACAGACGAAAGTTACACTCATCCAAATACGTAACATATAATGCGCAGATGCACCTTCCAAACAGGTGCAGACATGTTTCGACCAATTTTAGGTCCATCGAGAAAGAAAGGGCTTTTCTTATAAGATTTCTAAGCTCCATTATAAGGCCTTCTGACAAAGTACTCAATTTTAGGTCCATCGAGAAAGGAAGGGCTTTTCTTATAAGATTTCTAAGCTCCATTATAAGGCCTTCTGACAAAGTACTCATTTTTAATAAGAAATTTGGATCAGTACTCTGTACTAAAAACTTGTTAATTTGGTATGAAAATTTTAGTACTGTTTTAGCACACTAAGTGTCTTAATTAGTTTCTTACTTTGGGAGTCTGAAATTGCAGTAACAGTGTTTTGAAGTTAATCAATTTTGTGTGCATATAAGTGAGTAAACGAGAACATGGTCAAAGGTTACAAGCTTTTCAAAAAAAAATTAATTAAAATTTGTAAAACCTGTTGACAAAAAGTAAACAAAGTCTTTTTTGAAAAATATAAATTTTACAATTGCTTAATTTTTCCTGAGCCTAGTACTAAAGTATCTTTAAATTTTTTACCATAGTAGTTCTAATTTCTTAGAAAACAGTTTCTTATAAAAAAGAATGTATATTCAAATAGGCTATTAACTGTTTGCTCATCGTCCAGTCTAGAGCTGGTGTTAAATCTTGATTTTCCTACCTTCCCATATAAAATTTGCTAATGGCGTTTCTGTTGGCATATTTCTTTTATTCAATGAATCTTCGAGTTTAAGTACTGTATTTTGAATTTTCCTTTTGTTTAACCTATGTATAGCATAACGGGATAGTTTGCAACTTTGGCATTGTATTGGTTAATAGCAGATCTCATTTCCCAATTATCCTCAAGTAGACAATTGCATTTTTTCCTTAAAGGTGTTGATGACAGCTTCTTGTTATGTGACTTCTATATTTTGCTGACATCGTGGTGTAACTAGAACTCTGACATTGCTTCTGTTGAATATCCTACGATGTTTTCTGAAGGGAGGGAAGTACGGCTCGATTAATTTTAGAATAAATTTTGCAGTATCGGTGGAAACAATTTTAATGTAAAGAGATTAACCCTTAAAATGTTACTTTTTCGATTTTTTATTGGATTTGTGTTGGTTCTTCTTCATAAGTTAAAATTGGGATAATTTATCCACTTTTCTGTAAAACTTTTTAATATTATGGTTTTATCCTTTTCAAAAACTCTTAGGTTGGACAGAATGATTGAGAGACTTCTTTTGATGAGCTGTGAACATATGCAAGCAATTGTTTTACTGTTTAAAATCGGCTGAATTTGCCATACTTACATAAAAAAATCTAGTGTTGATAAGAATTTTGGAGTCAATCGTCTTCAACCTCTTTCAACACTTTTTCTAAATTTGTTTTTGCAGGATGGAAGTATTGCATAGTACTCTGGGATTATTGTTCCCATTTAGACCTATACCCGTCTTTGAACAAATTGAAAAATATCGTTTTACATAGGTGGTCCCGCTAACTCACTTATTTGCACGCCATCATAACTCCCCATACATACACACTTTTAAGTTTTATACATAGTACAAGGTACAACTGGAAATAATGTTCTCGCCTATTTCAATGCCACCACCATTCCCCACACGCACAGAAACTTTACACATACCAACAGGTTCTAAAGCCTCTTCGATTTGTAGTCCCTGTGGTGAACTTGTAAGAGACATTCTATTTTTCGCCCTTCTAGTGCAAATTGAAAGTCACAATTTTTTACATGATACCAGGTACAACTGGAAATAACATTAATCGATCAGCACGGACCAATCTTGTTTAGATAAGAGATAATCCTGTTTGTGATTAAAAACTATTCGTTATAATTATTTTTCCTGAATGTGATTATTGTTTTTCGTTAATCTTGTTTTTGCAATATGTTCCCTCCAATTTCCTTAGTCAACAGTGCAGGACAAGAAGGATTTTTTTTGCCTTCTGCATGGAGGTTTTCTATGAAAATTAAATAAGAAAACATCAAAATTAAGCAAGAAATAATGAATAACCATTAGAGTAGCTGATTTTTCACACCCTTAATAGCTTTTAAAAGAAAAACAGGAACTGACTCTATTCAAAACTTGTAAGGATTACCTGAATATCTCAACCTAGTCAATTAATTTATTCATGTGACTACTACATTTAAGAGTAAACCAAAACGTTTATCTCCCAAGCGCAAAGACTGGTTAATAAATTCACACTGTACAAAATGAAAGTCATGCTGGTTCATACACTTAGCGGAATAAAGTAACGGAGGCAGTGTACAAAACACAAAAACAATCAACGGTGTTTCCATTGCAAGGAGAAAAAGAGACCTAGTATATTTTTGTTAACGTCATTTTTCCCCTGTAACTGGGCCTCAGTCTTCAAAGGGACTTCTGTTTTGGCAGTGAGGAACCTCTTGACCAAGTATATGGTTTAAAAATAATTGATTGGCTAATTGGTTGGTTTTTTTTATTACTATAAACAATTAGCGGTGACAATTGTGTTCAGTCATTTTCTGCTACAAGGATCGTTGACTGGTTGATTGGCTCATCAGCAATTATTGCCAGGTCCGGTTAATACGAGGTTGATGCAACTTCTCTCTTATGGATTTCTGAGAGCATCCACTCCAAGGCAATGTAAGATTGATTACAACAAGTAAGGAATTGTGACCTGTGGACTATATTGCATGTGTGTATGTGTTTCTGTGAGGGAATAGCCTTGGTTTGGAGGCACTTTCACCGTATTCAAGAGATTCTGTGTTCAACACCCTACCGTCACCCGGAAGATGATACAAAAAAATGTTTTTATGTTTGGCTTCAAAAAGGGCATCCAGTCAAAAAATTCAAAAAATTTTGATAATAGACCGATGGCAATAAATACTGTGAATAATAATAATATTGCGAAATGAATCGTTGGTTTTATTGGAAAGCTTAAAACTAATTTCCTGGATATTTTCATACTTGATAAATTAAAACAGATTTCTAAAGAGGACAGTTTTTGAAGTATTTATGATTGATCAAAAACTGCATCTACAAATTATAGACCAAGATAAAATTTTTAATTGGAATATGTAATTTGCTTAAAGTGGGGCTGCAGATAAAATAACTTCAGTGCTGTAGACATCTTTCAATAGTGCTTGGAGACAAGATAAAATTCCTTCAGACTTTTCCAGGATAATAGTCACAAAGTTTCTCCGATATCAATAGGTTTGTATTCTTTTTCTCAACTGTTCCAGAAACGTCTGTTGACCTTCAAAGAGGAACTCCATTCACATCAAATGCATTTGGTAGACTTGAAGATAAGTTATTGGAGCAAAAAGTGTGTGCATCTACCATCTAAACCAAATGGTACTTTGCTCTTGTCACCCCAATAGCGATTTCACTTAGCTATCAGTTTCGGATAATAATTGGCTCTGTTCAATGTCTGGTAAGAAATTAGTCGACAAAGTCAAAATTGACAAAAGTAGGAGTGACCTGGCAGTAAGACTAATATCATTACTATTGTCAAGAAAAGTAGAATGAACTGGGCATATAGTGGAAAAAGGTAAGTAAGACAGACTAAAGGTAGACCTAAAAATATATAACCTGACTTTAAAAGAGAAGATTCTGGTTTTACTCTGCTAACTATTGAAGAGATGTCAAAGAGTCAGGTATGACTCTGTAATGACCAACCTGATTTTAAAGTGATTTCTAGTCAAGCTATGTTTTCAGTCTATGAAATTCTATGTAGCAGTAAAAAGCAAACTATATACTCCATAAATAACAGACTTAATGTATATATTTATATATGTAATTACAAATATCATTAAATCCCAATGTTATTAAGATCTTTTTTTTTAGTAATATTTTTAACAGTTAACCCTTCTTCACTCCAGTAACCAAGAGTTCCGGGTTCGATTCCCCGAGCTGTCGAGGAGAATTTAGAACTTTGCGAAAAGAAAAAGCCATTGGTTGGCGTCAGGAAGGGCATCCGGCCAAGAAATTCCTCACTGCCAAATCAAAGTCCCTGTGAAGGGCACCGTCTGAGCCCCAATTGCTGGGGGAAAATGACGTTAAAAACTAAAAAAAAACAAAAAAAAACAACCCTTCTTCACTCATCTCGGTGATTCTCTTAAACCAATACGAAGTGGAAAAAATTTCCAGTATCTCGGTCAAAAATATATTCTTGCCAACTACTTTGTTGCTTTTGAAACTCTTGATAGCTTGGATAGGTTGGATGAATTAAATCTCAAAACGTATTTAACCAGAGCATATTCATAACACTGATTGAACGTGATTTCTTCAATATTCTTAATTAAGCTCTTCTCCTTTCTTCGACCTTCTCTTTTTCCTTCTGCCTTATCTTCCAGTATTTTTTGTAGAGTACGTTTTTTTCTATTTTGAAAAAATGCTTTATACTATCTCAAACCTTCGTTTAATTTCAGTTTCAGGTGGTCTATTTCCTGAGATTTGTTGTTTAAGATAGCTAAAAGTTTCAAATGGTCAAGTTTTCTTATAATTTGAAAATTTACTTTTAGGACCTCTGGTTTCTTTAAATTGAGTATTCTATGTTCCTTTTTCATGCTCAATTTAAGGTCTAGTCTTTTTTTCACGGATGACTTTTGTTACAAGATTTTGTAAATGTCGTCCTGGTTTAGGGCTAGTAAGCCAATAAACATAGTCAATAAAACATACATTTATATTCTGTTTTTCAATTTATTTTTCAGTAAAGATCTTGAGATTAAAAAAATATGCTTCTCTGGACCCACTTTTTTTCTAAAGCTATCTTGGTTTCTAACAACTTCTCTGGCTAGTTATTCAACTTCTGACTTCAGTGTTTGAGGACTATTTAAGGTGTTTACTGAATTTACAGGTCTTTTACCATCAAACAAGTCTGTCACATTCACTCTTCATCTCTCTACACTGTGCTCATGTTCAAAGGGTATGTCTTCATTTTTGTTTTGGATGCATCTTTCAGGGAATTATTGGCTCTGATTTTTTTTACTTTCATTGTGTATTGCAGTCAATTATTTTTTTCACAGGTTCCTTATTACCTCGGACGTCTTGTTCACCCAATTCTCTTTTGCTTTCACCCATTTCTGTTTGATTTGTTGTTAATTATCTTACACTATTCTGTCACTTTACTTTGTTTTCTTCTTTTTATCACTTATAAAATCACTGGCTTCATCTAAGGTTGTTTTGCTTGTTCTTGTTTCATAGCAACCGTATCTTCATTGGTATCATGATTTGATTTTTTTCAGACATTGCGCAATTGTATCTCTAATTTAAGGGCTACAACATCGTCTTTCTAAATCGACATAAGAGTCATATCTTTTCTGTCAGAAATATAGTAAGGGTCTTTCAAAAGTTTATTCTTTAGTATTGTCAGAACATTTTTCTTTCACCTTCTTGTTTTGGTATTTTCAGTTTCAGTTTTTTCCCTCCATATTGGCAAACTATCAGAAACTATGATCGCATTGTGATTTTCATGAAATGTTTAACAGATTGCAACTAAGGTTTGTATCTTGACTTTAGTGAAACATGGTCATTTTGCTTTCTGTGTAACTCATTGTACTTCGTAAAGTATACCAGGGGCCATTCCTTCTTTTCAATAATTGCTTGCCATCCTCTAGCCTTATTATAGAAATTTAGCGTGTCTGCAATTCCAAACATTAACTTTTCCTCTTCCTTGTTGGAGTTTACAGCATGAATCACTGACCACATTTGACTCCACTGCTCCTCCAGCTATTTCAGTCTTTGTTTCTAAACGTCAACCTTTTGATCACCTGTCTATACTAATGACCTCAATTTACTACTCACAGTCTTGATACCCCCGCCAAGTATTCGGAGGGCCCAAATAGGAGCATTGTAGCTGGATACCAAAGCTATGGTTTCATAACACTAAGAAGGGAGAGACTTAAAAACTAACAAGAGGGTCTTCGGGTCCAGACCTCCCTTCCCTGTAATGTTATGTTTATTATCTATAAAGGAGTTCGAGTTTTTAATGGAAGACCTGAACCTTTTAATATGTGTTATAACGTTGTGTTCTATTTCCAGAAATTGCATATTTAGTGTCTGCACATTTTTCTTCTACTTACGATTATTTCAATCTGTTCCTCCAATATTCCAATACTGTCCCATTTCAGCGTTTAACCTTTTTTATCATTTGTTTCCTAGGACTTTCCTGTTACCTTGATTTGCTTTCTCCATCTTATTTTTCAGTGAGTCTATGTAGCTTCGTTAGCTAACTTTGTGAATAATTCTTCCCGCAATGTTAAATGGTACAGCTGTCCAGTGATGGTTTGTAAATTATGTTTTAACGGATGATCTTTTATCTCCATACGTTCAGAAATATCGAACGGTTCGAAGCATTTAACAATTTGGCTTTCTTCAATTTGTTTAAGAATCCCCCTCTGACGAGATAATGACTAGTACCAATCTTTGTNAAAAAAAAAAAAAGAAAAAAAGAAACCCTTCTTCACTCATCTCGGCGATTCTCTTAAACCAAATACGAAGTGGAAAAAATTTCCAGTATCTCGGTCAAAAATATATTCTTGCCAACTACTTTGTTGCTTTTGAAACTCTTGATAGCTTGGATAGGTTGGATGAATTAAATCTCAAAACGTATTTAACCAGAGCATATTCATAACACTGATTGAACGTGATTTCTTCAATATTCTTAATTAAGCTCTTCTCCTTTCTTCGACCTTCTCTTTTTCCTTCTGCCTTATCTTCCAGTATTTTTTGTAGAGTACGTTTTTTTCTATTTTGAAAAAATGCTTTATACTATCTCAAACCTTCGTTTAATTTCAGTTTCAGGTGGTCTATTTCCTGAGATTTGTTGTTTAAGATAGCTAAAAGTTTCAAATGGTCAAGTTTTCTTATAATTTGAAAATTTACTTTTAGGACCTCTGGTTTCTTTAAATTGAGTATTCTATGTTCCTTTTTCATGCTCAATTTAAGGTCTAGTCTTTTTTTCACGGATGACTTTTGTTACAAGATTTTGTAAATGTCGTCCTGGTTTAGGGCTAGTAAGCCAATAAACATAGTCAATAAAACATACATTTATATTCTGTTTTTCAATTTATTTTTCAGTAAAGATCTTGAGATTAAAAAAATATGCTTCTCTGGACCCACTTTTTTTCTAAAGCTATCTTGGTTTCTAACAACTTCTCTGGCTAGTTATTCAACTTCTGACTTCAGTGTTTGAGGACTATTTAAGGTGTTTACTGAATTTACAGGTCTTTTACCATCAAACAAGTCTGTCACATTCACTCTTCATCTCTCTACACTGTGCTCATGTTCAAAGGGTATGTCTTCATTTTTGTTTTGGATGCATCTTTCAGGGAATTATTGGCTCTGATTTTTTTTACTTTCATTGTATATTGCAGTCAATTATTTTTTTCACAGGTTCCGTTATTACCTCGGACGTCTTGTTCACCCAATTCTCTTTTGCTTTCACCCATTTCTGTTTGATTTGTTGTTAATTATCTTACACTATTCTGTCACTTTACTTTGTTTTCTTCTTTTTATCACTTATAAAATCACTGGCTTCATCTAAGGTTGTTTTGCTTGTTCTTGTTTCATAGCAACCGTATCTTCATTGGTATCATGATTTGATTTTTTTCAGACATTGCGCAATTGTATCTCTAATTTAAGGGCTACAACATCGTCTTTCTAAATCGACATAAGAGTCATATCTTTTCTGTCAGAAATATAGTAAGGGTCTTTCAAAAGTTTATTCTTTAGTATTGTCAGAACATTTTTCTTTCACCTTCTTGTTTTGGTATTTTCAGTTTCAGTTTTTTCCCTCCATATTGGCAAACTATCAGAAACTATGATCGCATTGTGATTTTCATGAAATGTTTAACAGATTGCAACTAAGGTTTGTATCTTGACTTTAGTGAAACATGGTCATTTTGCTTTCTGTGTAACTCATTGTACTTCGTAAAGTATACCAGGGGCCATTCCTTCTTTTCAATAATTGCTTGCCATCCTCTAGCCTTATTATAGAAATTTAGCGTGTCTGCAATTCCAAACATTAACTTTTCCTCTTCCTTGTTGGAGTTTACAGCATGAATCACTGACCACATTTGACTCCACTGCTCCTCCAGCTATTTCAGTCTTTGTTTCTAAACGTCAACCTTTTGATCACCTGTCTATACTAATGACCTCAATTTACTACTCACAGTCTTGATACCCCCGCCAAGTATTCGGAGGGTCCAAATAGGAGCATTGTAGCTGGATACCAAAGCTATGGTTTCATAACACTAAGAAGGGAGAGACTTAAAAACTAACAAGAGGGTCTTCGGGTCCAGACCTCCCTTCCCTGTAATGTTATGTTTATTATCTATAAAGGAGTTCGAGTTTTTAATGGAAGACCTGAACCTTTTAATATGTGTTATAACGTTGTGTTCTATTTCCAGAAATTGCATATTTAGTGTCTGCACATTTTTCTTCTACTTACGATTATTTCAATCTGTTCCTCCAATAGTCCAATACTGTCCCATTTCAGCGTTTAACCTTTTTTATCATTTGTTTCCTAGGACTTTCCTGTTACCTTGATTTGCTTTCTCCATCTTATTTTTCAGTGAGTCTATGTAGCTTCGTTAGCTAACTTTGTGAATAATTCTTCCCGCAATGTTAAATGGTACAGCTGTCCAGTGATGGTTTGTAAATTATGTTTTAACGGATGATCTTTTATCTCCATACGTTTAGAAATATCGAACGGTTCGAAGCATTTAACAATTTGGCTTTCTTCAATTTGTTTAAGAATCCCCCTCTGACGAGATAATGACTAGTACCAATCTTTGTTCCTTTCACTGCACCATCCGTTATTAACAAAAATGTTGGACTTAATGTAGCTCCATTTCGTGACCTCCTTGGGATTTTGTGTGAACTTCTTGAAGTTCATGTTTGACATATCCAGATCATAAGGAAGCAATTAAAAATTAGACAAATGGTACCATTTTTCTTCTTTGATATTAGTTTTCGAGAGGTACTAGGTGGACCTAGAGCACTTCAAATCCACCTGTGCACCAATAATACTGGGTACTCTAACCCTCTTTTAGAACTTTTATGTCATAGTTTGGTATAGTATCTATTTTTGTAGAAAGCATCTATGATTGTATCTTCAGCTAATATTGTAAATTAATACATTTGTATGACTGATGTCTTTGATTGGTGTGGCTATAATTTTGCCTCTTGATGTGATCACTTACGATTTCAAACTGTCAAAGAACCCTTTCGCACGTTGTTTCTCATAGAAACAATGTTTAACAACAATCTGAAATTGTAACCAAGATAACGTATGCTGAAACTATTTTGCCAGGAACTATTTAATACAACATCAAGCGAACACCATATTTACTGTCTTTGTCAATGTTCTCTGTGTTTCTGATGTATAGAGTATGCAAATACCAATTGGTTACGCAATTTTCCTGCAAGACAAAAAGATCCCATCAAAATGCACTCATATTTTTTAGTATTTTGAGATATATTTAAGACATATTCAAGAAAAGATCTTAAGAAAGGGAGTCATTAATTAAAAACACCCAAATTTCTTGATGTAGCTTTTTGCATAACAAAAGAACAAAACCGTTATATTTATCTACTTCCTGGTCCGGATCTGCACTCACATTCTGATCCAGAACCTAACAAGGGTTATATACATCTCCGATGTCAAATTATATCCCTTTAATGAATTTTAGTCATCACTTTTATTAGATAGCTAAGCACGAAACCATTCCGGAGAATTAGGACAAAGTTGTCATCAATTGGCTAGATTAATAAACAACTTTTTTATCAATTAGACGAAAGGACCACCAATGCACTTTGTAATTCCTTTTGTCAGTGATCTTTTAAATTTGGGGGGCTTTTTTCTACTCCTTTATGTATTTTAACTGTATTTATCATATTTTCACATAAACTCGTCATATTTTTCGTTCACATTTCTGTAAACATTTTGTTCCAAGTGATATCAGATGCTGCAAAGAATGCCACAAAATGAAAAAAAGAAGTTATAAGAATAATGATATCATAAAAATATTTGTCTTCCTACAAGTTTGAGGCTACTTAGCTTTCTCCAAAACGCTCTAAATAACGTTATTCATGTCCTCTGGAATAGAAATCCAGCGAAACAGAACGTAGAATCTTCATAAAGCCCTGAGTCATAGACTTTCCTAATCTACATTTCGAGAGATACTTGTCCAATGATCAGACTACAGGAGCAACTTGGTACAACTCTGTTATACCTCGACAGTGCATATCTACGTAGTAACTAGAAGTGAGTGTTTTTGAAAAGTGGAGCCATATCTATTGTGTGTTTGTTTGGGCTTCTTTTTTCCTTGCTAGGACCCATGTTTCTGAAATAATGCAAAACATACTGTTTATGTGATCACTATGATGTAGAGAGATGTGAATTTTTTTATTTCTCTCTTTGTTGTGTTGGTTTACTTGCCTAAAATCTTTTTGCTTTCTGAGTCAAAGGTGTGATCTTCTTGCTCAGCAGTCTTACGCTATTTCATGACTCTTGCTATCACCTTTTAAAATAGCTCTCTTGTAGCCCCTTTTCCTTTGAGCCAAGGAATGCTTTGATTCAACAATATAGGACGCCGAAAAGTTCCTAAAATGTAATTAATAAACTATATTGTTCCTCTTTTTAAGAGAGACCCAGTGCAATGGTTTGGAAAGTATCCTCTTTAGGGTGGGTGTTGTAAAGAAAGAACAATGGATATAGTGTTGCCGGAGAGTTTGTCTCAGGTGTTCACTGGTGTTCTTGTCACAAGGTAAACAATCGTTTCAGAGATTCCCTTACTTTATTATTAGATCAGTGGTTCTATGTAATCCTACCTCGACATCCTTAGGATGATATCCATTGGAAAATAAGCAAATCTTCAAAAAGTGTCTTCCTTTCTGAGGACGTATGGGTTTGAATTAATTCATTTTTTTCCAAAGAGAATGGTGATGACACTATCACAGGGTGAGACTGGACGATGTGATGTAGTATCGTGGTACTCGTCAGGATAAGTTGCTGTCCTGTAAATGATAAAAGAAGTGGTATATTTTGCTGGTGTCTTTAATAGGACATCAGGATTGGGTAGTTGTTTTCCTTCTTATTTCTCTGTGATGAATGTCTTTTTTGAGTGTATGCTGTTGATGTGTTCAAAGAAGTCTTGTAGATGATCTTCTTTGATAATTGCAAAGACACCATCAATGGACTTTCGATAACAGTTTTCTATTGGTCTGCTGTTGATAGCGTTGTGGCTTCAAGTATTTGCATGAATAGTTCACGAATTGCATTGAATATAGGATCTCCAATGAGTCCACCGCTTGTTGAAATGTATAAAACTGTCTTTTTGTTTGAGTGTATAAAACTGTCTTTGAAGCTGCTTTTATTGCTTTTAAGGATCATTCTGTGGCAGTCCCAGAGGCCATCAGACTGACCTGTGAGCCAAAAGTCACGACACATTATATGATGAACATCATAACAGTTCCTTATTTCTGTAATGTCAGTTTAGTACATTGGACCAAAATTCTGCCTCAATCTAATAATTTTAAGACCAAATAATTTTACAAAATTGCAAAACTAGAAATTTAACACCAGTACAAGTTTTATGTTAGCGTCCTGAAAAAAGTGTTGAAAAAGATGTCTAGCATAAATTAATATAATATTTTATTAAGCCTGTTGAAAATTACAGAACAATATATATATCTCTAATTTAGCATTAACAAGCATGGAGCTCTAACTTCCAGCATAGATATCTGTTTTCAAGGTAAGTTAAGAGCACTTTTCAAGATCATATTCTTACAACAGCCTATTCTTAGATTTCCAGTATACTAATGTTCAAAATTTCATACAATGAACTTAAACTTCTCTTTTGCATGCAATTAAAGAAAGAGATGTGACNAATTTTTTTATTTCTCTCTTTGTTGTGTTGGTTTACTTGCCTAAAATCTTTTTGCTTTCTGAGTCAAAGGTGCGATCTTCTTGCTCAGCAGTCTTACGCTATTTCATGACTCTTGCTATCACCTTTTAAAATAGCTCTCTTGTAGCCCCTTTTCCTTTGAGCCAAGGAATGCTTTGATTCAACAATATAGGACGCCGAAAAGTTCCTAAAATGTAATTAATAAACTATATTGTTCCTCTTTTTAAGAGAGACCCAGTGCAATGGTTTGGAAAGTATCCTCTTTAGGGTGGGTGTTGTAAAGAAAGAACAATGGATATAGTGTTGCCGGAGAGTTTGTCTCAGGTGTTCACTGGTGTTCTTGTCACAAGGTAAACAATCGTTTCAGAGATTCCCTTACTTTATTATTAGATCAGTGGTTCTATGTAATCCTACCTCGACATCCTTAGGATGATATCCATTGGAAAATAAGCAAATCTTCAAAAAGTGTCTTCCTTTCTGAGGACGTATGGGTTTGAATTAATTCATTTTTTTCCAAAGAGAATGGTGATGACACTATCACAGGGTGAGACTGGACGATGTGATGTAGTATCGTGGTACTCGTCAGGATAAGTTGCTGTCCTGTAAATGATAAAGAAGTGGTATATTTTGCTGGTGTCTTTAATAGGACATCAGGATTGGGTAGTTGTTTTCCTTCTTATTTCTCTGTGATGAATGTCTTTTTTGAGTGTATGCTGTTGATGTGTTCAAAGAAGTCTTGTAGATGATCTTCTTTGATAATTGCAAAGACACCATCAATGGACTTTCGATAACAGTTTTCTATTGGTCTGCTGTTGATAGCGTTGTGGCTTCAAGTATTTGCATGAATAGTTCACGAATTGCATTGAATATAGGATCTCCAATGAGTCCACCGCTTGTTGAAATGTATAAAACTGTCTTTTTGTTTGAGTGTATAAAACTGTCTTTGAAGCTGCTTTTATTGCTTTTAAGGATCATTCTGTGGCAGTCCCAGAGGCCATCAGACTGACCTGTGAGCCAAAAGTCACGACACATTATATGATGAACATCATAACAGTTCCTTATTTCTGTAATGTCAGTTTAGTACATTGGACCAAAATTCTGCCTCAATCTAATAATTATAAGACCAAATAATTTTACAAAATTGCAAAACTAGAAATTTAACACCAGTACAAGTTTTATGTTAGCGTCCTGAAAAAAGTGTTGAAAAAGATGTCTAGCATAAATTAATATAATATTTTATTAAGCCTGTTGAAAATTACAGAACAATATATATATCTCTAATTTAGCATTAACAAGCATGGAGCTCTAACTTCCAGCATAGATATCTGTTTTCAAGGTAAGTTAAGAGCACTTTTCAAGATCATATTCTTACAACAGCCTATTCTTAGATTTCCAGTATACTAATGTTCAAAATTTCATACAATGAACTTAAACTTCTCTTTTGCATGCAATTAAAGAAAGAGATGTGACTAACAGACATCAAAGGTAGCCTCAGACATTAGTTGTTCTACGAACTGTTGTTAATGAAACACAAGCCATGTAACTCCTTAGTTGGAAAATCACATTTTGCAAATTAAATGTTAATGCCTACAATCATCCTCTTCAGGTGCCATGTCCTGATAGAAGGTTGATGATCATGACTTTTCACAGATTTCTCAGTAGCTGAAGCTGGCTTTTTGTAGACCATGCCGTTATGTTTCCCATGAATATGATTCTTGGCCTTTCTTTGCGTCGTTTCCCCTACATCTTTCCTGTCAATGTCAACTCTTCTAGCTCCTCTTTCCTCATTCTGTGTCCCAGGAATGACAACTGTCTTTTTCGAATGGTAGACAACAGTTTTCTCTTGCATTTTGCTCTCATTAGAACAGCTTCGTTAGTAATGTGCATTGTCTAATATATCCTTAGAATTTGGCGGAGAAACCACACCTCTTTTGCTTCTAGCTTCTTTTCTAGGGTTGACGTGGTCCTGCTTTCACTTCGATAGATAAGCGCTGGAATGACGTAACAATTGAAAACTCTAAGCCTGGAAGCCAAGGATAGGAATCGGTTTCTCAGTATGTTGGAGATTCGCAGGAATACCTCTTTTGCTGTGCCAGTTCGTCTCCGTATTTCCACCAAACATCTTCCTATAATGCCTACAATATTACATCAAAATTGTAGAAATAAGTTTAAAATTTCATCTTCAGGTACTTATTCTTCCTTTGTTATAGTTATGTGACAAATTCAGAAATTACGACTGTTAGATATTCCCTATATTTCTATCCTAAGATGGCAGTTAGGTACAGGGAAGAAAGGATTTGACATGAAAGCAAAGGTGTCATGTTGTGAATGAGCTGATGTGACTGGTTTTCCCTTCTATTTGTTTCTGTGAACCACACCACATATAGTGTATTATACTTCTACTGTAATAAGACAATAAAAATAAATAACGGGGCTAAAGATTCACTCCTCTTCAAAAATTGTTCTTTGTTTCTTTGTATATTTATATCAATATGCTACTTTTGGACAAAACTGTGGTATAAAAAAAATTTTACACTTTGATATTACTTGCTGAAAACCTAGCAGCTTCATTTTAGAGCTAAATTAGAGAGAGACGGATAGATAGATAGATAAATAGATAAATAGATAGATAAATAGATATATAGATAGATAGATAGATAGATAGATAGATAGATAGACCGATGGAGAGATAGATGGAGAGAGAGAGAGAGAGAGAGAGAGAGAGAGAGAGAGAGAGAGAGAGAGAGAGAGAGAGAGAGAGAGATTATTCNCATTTGCTTACTTTTTTAGATTCTCCTTTTCTTACCTGGCTCGTTTAATATTATTACTTCACTTCTCTCTGAATGTTTTTACATTTTAATCCAGTACCAAAGCGAAAAATATGCTTGAATATATCTGGGCTCAATAATATTTTCACACGTTTGATATGTTCATTGTACATTGTTTCTTTGGTATGTTTGACACTTGTATGAGAAATAAGATTAAGGAAATAACTGTCTAGATTTTTTGGTCGATGCTAACGTCGCTGTTTAAACGCATCACAGCAATTATTCACGTAGTTTTAGTCCAACATTTAATTCTTTTTGTCTTTATGTAATTACTCGTTATAGACCGTTATTGGTTTCCTAACACTTCCATGGTAATAAAATTGAAAACCTTGAAGTTTGGATAGTAGCAAAATTTTCATAATTATTAAGGGCCCGCAGAGAAAAATAGATGGCCCCTTCCCTTTGAAAATTATCTGAAACCCAACTTTCCTTTTTTCAAGATTTGTTACAAAAATAATTTCTTAAATATTTTTTACTACCATTTTTTTTTGTAAACTGTAATACAATTTGAATACGTTCTGCTGGTTTGTGGGCTAAAAACGACTAACTGTGAATGGGCATTAGTACTATTCAGATTCTGATACAAGTTAATAACGTCACGTACTTTTACTTCCATTGACCTGAGAAGTGAAATTGAATTGAAAAACTATTGCTGTGACAGAGGACTATATTTTTAACTCTTGTGAAAGAGTATAAATTAAAATGAGCTGCGGTTTGAAAGAGGCTCGCTGACAGTTTAGGAGGACGACGAAATTTGATTGTAGACAAAAGTCGTCTTGGCATCTATTTATCTTCTTTGCAGTTTCTGTGGGCAAGTCTTTAAATTAAAACTACTTTGCTACTTGTGGTAAACAGTCTCAATGACACATTTTATCATTTTGATCTTTGAATGTCCTAAAAGGGATTTCATTTTCATTTCAATTCATAATTTAATCTTGTTGACCACTTTCGCTCTCTTTAGATTATAGACTGTTTGTAATTGCTACATTGTACAGTTCCTTGTTCGGTTAAGTTCCTGGAACTACTCTACAATGTCCTAAAGTTATCGATTTTGTTTCTCAGCTTATATCCTTTAGTTATAAAAAGCAAGAAAGGAAGGATTTTCAATTTTAAGCTGCTTAGTGTTGAATGGTCTTGGTCTCTGGATGTCCTTGACCGCTTGATTTTATAAGAGTGCTTTCTAGATATGGATTACCAACTATTCTTGGGTATTTCTTCATATGTTGGTCAAAGCACAGTTGGTAAGAAAACCCGAAATTAAAACGTTCTTAAATTTCTTCAAAGTGAATAAAACCCATTATCCTTTAAACAGGAAAAAACTTAATGGTATATCGACACCTAAAGAATGAAAAGAAAGCATGAATTCAGCAGAATTCTTTTTGTATAGAAGTTATCAGAAGTTGCAAATTTAATTTCAAATATGGTTCCCGAAAACTTGAAATTAGGTTTAAAAAATTGGAATATTCAGCAATACAAACCCTTTTTCTTACCAAAAAATTCACGATAATCAGGGTCAAGAAAAAGTAGTCCTAAAGTACAGTTAGCGAAGCACAGTTGGCGAAGTACGGTTGGCGAAGGACAGTTGGCGAAGCACAGGTGGTGAAGCACAGTTGGCGAAGCACAGTTGGCGAAGCACAGTTGGCGAAGCACAGTTGGCGAAGCACAGTTGGCGAAGCACAGGTGGTGAAGTACATTTGGCGAAGTACATTGGTAACTACTTCCTCTGTACATTTCCTTTATGATTTCTGTGAAGAGATCTGGAACTCCATAAAACTTCAAAATCCTCCAAAGTTTCTCTCTGTCGATGCTAGCAAAAGCTTTATGGAAGTCAATAAAGTTAATATACACTGGTGCTTGCCACTCAATGCACTGTTCGACAATATTTCGAAGTATGAAAATCTGCTCAGCTGTCCCGTATCCTTTCTATATACTGCCTTCTCGTTTCTCAGTTTTTCTTCTACCTCTTTCCTGATTCTTTCTAAAAGAACTCTGCAGAAGACTTTCCTAGGTATGGAGACCAGGGATATTCCTCTACTATTGTCACATTTAGAAAGATCACCTTTCCTTGGTACTTTAGCTATCATTGATTTCTTCCACTCTCTCACTTTCTCAGACATGTGCAGTAATCTCTTGTATGTGATCTTGCTTTTAGCTTTTAACATTTCTCCGCTGATGTTATCTACTCCTGCTGCTTTATTGCTCTTCAGCTTTTTTACCGCTATCTTCACTTCCTCTTCTGTGAAGAGATCTGTGTTGATTTCCTCGGTGGTTTCAACATTACCGATCTCAAACACATCTTCCTCCACATTTTCGTCACGTTCATTCTCAATGCTTAATACTTCTTCGAAGTGTTCTTTCAATCTTTGAAGTATCTGACCATCTTCAATGAGTAGCTTACCAGTTTTGTCTTTTAAACCACTTGCTGGTTGCTTTTTCTTGTTGCACAACAGCTTCTTAATCCTATACAGAGTTTCCATGTCATTGTTTTTTGCTGCATGCTTCGCTTCTTCAGTGAACCCATTTATCATCTTACGTGTATCTGCTCTGACCTTTTTCTTTACACTCTTGTCCATCTCACTATTGTTTGATAGCACGAATTCCCTCTGAACATTCATAGTTCATCTCATTATACATTCTATAGCTTTCCAAGTTTCACTGCTTATCCACTCTTTATGTTCCTTCCTTTTCCTTCCCAGGATATTTTCGGCTGTCTCCCTGTAGATTGTGGTGAAATCTTCCCATTCTTTTTGTATGTTTGCCTCTTCCATGGCTGTTTCCATGCTCTCTTCCAGTGCTTCAAACCTGTTTTTTAACTCTACTGCAAATTGCTTTTGGATGTCTTTTTGTTTCAAAAGTGCAGTGTTGAATGTTGCTCTTCTGCTGGTGTTCTCGAGTTTGTGTCTTGTGAGCCTAAGGTTACGGTCATTTCCAGCATCTGTACCCCTCGTGGTTCGTACACTTCTTCTTGTGCTTGAAGAATGTGCCTCCAATCACTAGATCGTTTTCTTCATATAACTCAATACGTCTTTCACAATTCTCATTCATGATGTCTTAGCCTTCTTTCCCTAAAACTTTCTCATGGTTTTTGTTGTTAGAACTCACTTTGGCATTTGAGTCTCCCATAAGGATCAACATGTCATGCTTTGGTGTTGACTCAATTTCTTTCTGCAGCTGTTCGTATAAATCATCCTTCTCCTCTTTATCTGCATTGTTTATAGGACTGTAGATATGAATCATGGTAGCTTTTACATATTTTGAGTTGAATCTAGCACTTATGATCCTTTCATTCACTGGATTCCACTTGATTAGACATTTCCTAGTCTCAAGGCTCGGCATGATTCCTACACCTCTCTGATGTTGTTCATCTAAACCAGAATACAGTACAGACTCTCCGATGTTGACCTTCACTTCTTGGAAGCCAGTCCATCTTGCTTCACTTATGCCTAGTATCTCTAGATGGTATGTCCTTATTTCCCTTGCTATTATTGGAGTTTTCCAATGACGTATATGGTTGGTTCTTACATTCCAAAATCCTATATGGATGTATCATTTTGGTGTTAGTAGTGATCTTATGCATGTCGTTTTTAGGTTGATGGCTTCCCGTAGGCTTTCACCTTCCCATCTAAGGTCGTTATCTTCAGGGCTTTCACAGGACATGGTTCTGTGACCATAGATAGTTTTGTTTGCTGTCCAAGTTTCCGTAATCGGTGTTGGATTTACGGGAAGGGTTATTGACCCTTGTTTAACCATCCACCTTTCTCATCCGGGCTTGGGACCAACCATGACGGAGTTGTTAGTTCAATGAGGAGTATCAAACCCTGGCATTCGTAAATAATGATGGCAACGAGTCTTAAAAAATTTTAAGGAAGCTACAAAAGAGCAGCACTGATGAACTTTGCACCTTAAAAGCTATAAAAGAATTAATTGCACGTACTAATCAGTATTGAACACATCTGGGACTTCCGACAGATTTTGAACTATGAAACAATAAGCAACATTTGTAACCTGACCTTTGGACTGTCGGAAAAGTGGCTGGTTTCTTTCATTGGAGCAAATGCGCAACTAATGTTGTTTAATAGACATCTGAATCCTTACCTCCTTACCAAACTCCTGTATGATCCTTTTAATAATAACCCTGGTAACTTTGCTTTCCTTTCTTCAGACATATTTGTCATTGAGAATCTTTGGTTTGTCATTTTCTTTGGACTTTATTGTTCATTCTATTAGAGAGTGTACTGCTATGAAGATTGTTCTTCTGTATTGCGTTAGAACTTTATCTACGTCCGAGGCCATTTTGTATCTCTACAAATCTTCCTTGCATGGAGCACTATTGTCACATCTCGGCAGGTGCTACCTCATTTCAACTTGATATTTTTGATCGAGATCAGAGACACGTTAGAAACGTGCTAGGTTCAAATCTTGGTGCTGCTCTTCACGCTATGTCTCATCGAAGAAATCGTTTGTCTTAATCTTTTTTCTAGGTATTTTCATGAAAATTGCTCTATGGTATTTCCTTGCTAGTACCAGCTCAACTTGTTGCATCTCGTATGACTCATCTTACGTAGTGTCTTAGCCTCATGCAGTTGTTGTCCTTCCTCGTTGTTAGGAATCTTTGTTATGAATCGTTGTTATGAATACACTATTTTGTTTCAGTGCCATAATCTAGTAGCTTTATCCTTTTTATGGTTCTAAGTATAAAAATGTCCTCAAATTTTTAAATTTTCTACTGCATTTTAAACCATTCTCATCTCATTTGCGCATTAAGATACGACTTCAGGAGTCAAATCACCAGTTGACACTAGCCCAGAAAAAGTCTTCTGCTCAAAATATTTGTTTCCGGCAGTCGGATACTTTAGTATGATAGTATACAATGAACTCTGAAATGATTTAAAGATTAAGGTGCTCTGTAAATTCACCACAAAGCATGGTCAGATATTAACAGAAAATAATAGGTCACTTACAGAAGCAATTCTATCATTTTCTTTTAAGAAATACTAACTGAGTGTTTTATTCTTTCTGGTTGTTCATATGTTTTGTCTGCCTTTTAAAACTGTAATACATTCAAAGGTAATTTCTTTTTTTCACTCTTAAATTTACATAAATACTCCGTTTAGGATTCCCTTTAAAACATTTTGCATCCAGACGTCTGGTCTAAAAATTGTATATTTTTGTACTGTTTTTCACTCTTTGTCTTATTTAGTGCCCAGATCCTATTGTTGTTTGAGTATTGCTTTGCATAATTATTACCCTGATAAAGATCTGACAGACCGAAGAATTGAGGTAGAGTCCTATGGTATAAGCAAAAATCGAAGGAGGCAAGGTGAAACTTCTTTTCTCTTATTTCCAGCCTTGGAGCCACTGATTTTACTCATACATCCATTGTTTGCTACATTTTCAGGCACATTTTCTCCTACGCTATACCTTCGNGTTGTTCATCTAAACCAGAATACAGTACAGACTCTCCGATGTTGACCTTCACTTCTTGGAAGCCAGTCCATCTTGCTTCACTTATGCCTAGTATCTCTAGATGGTATGTCCTTATTTCCCTTGCTATTATTGGAGTTTTCCAATGACGTATATGGTTGGTTCTTACATTCCAAAATCCTATATGGATGTATCATTTTGGTGTTAGTAGTGATCTTATGCATGTCGTTTTTAGGTTGATGGCTTCCCGTAGGCTTTCACCTTCCCATCTAAGGTCGTTATCTTCAGGGATTTCACAGGACATGGTTCTGTGACCATAGATAGTTTTGTTTGCTGTCCAAGTTTCCGTAATCGGTGTTGGATTTACGGGAAGGGGTTATTGACCCTTGTTTAACCATCCACCTTTCTCATCCGGGCTTGGGACCAACCATGACGGAGTTGTTAGTTCAATGAGGAGTATCAAACCCTGGCATTCGTAAATAATGATGGCAACGAGTCTTAAAAAATTTTAAGGAAGCTACAAAAGAGCAGCACTGATGAACTTTGCACCTTAAAAGCTATAAAAGAATTAATTGCACGTACTAATCAGTATTGAACACATCTGGGACTTCCGACAGATTTTGAACTATGAAACAATAAGCAACATTTGTAACCTGACCTTTGGACTGTCGGAAAAGTGGCTGGTTTCTTTCATTGGAGCAAATGCGCAACTAATGTTGTTTAATAGACATCTGAATCCTTACCTCCTTACCAAACTCCTGTATGATCCTTTTAATAATAACCCTGGTAACTTTGCTTTCCTTTCTTCAGACATATTTGTCATTGAGAATCTTTGGTTTGTCATTTTCTTTGGACTTTATTGTTCATTCTATTAGAGAGTGTACTGTTATGAAGATTGTTCTTCTGTATTGCGTTAGAACTTTATCTACGTCCGAGGCCATTTTGTATCTCTACAAATCTTCCTTGCATGGAGCACTATTGTCACATCTCGGCAGGTGCTACCTCATTTCAACTTGATATTTTTGATCGAGATCAGAGACACGTTAGAAACGTGCTAGGTTCAAATCTTGGTGCTGCTCTTCACGCTATGTCTCATCGAAGAAATCGTTTGTCTTAATCTTTTTTCTAGGTATTTTCATGAAAATTGCTCTATGGTATTTCCTTGCTAGTACCAGCTCAACTTGTTGCATCTCGTATGACTCATCTTACGTAGTGTCTTAGCCTCATGCAGTTGTTGTCCTTCCTCGTTGTTAGGAATCTTTGTTATGAATCGTTGTTATGAATACACTATTTTGTTTCAGTGCCATAATCTAGTAGCTTTATCCTTTTTATGGTTCTAAGTATAAAAATGTCCTCAAATTTTTAAATTTTCTACTGCATTTTAAACCATTCTCATCTCATTTGCGCATTAAGATACGACTTCAGGAGTCAAATCACCAGTTGACACTAGCCCAGAAAAAGTCTTCTGCTCAAAATATTTGTTTCCGGCAGTCGGATACTTTAGTATGATAGTATACAATGAACTCTGAAATGATTTAAAGATTAAGGTGCTCTGTAAATTCACCACAAAGCATGGTCAGATATTAACAGAAAATAATAGGTCACTTACAGAAGCAATTCTATCATTTTCTTTTAAGAAATACTAACTGAGTGTTTTATTCTTTCTGGTTGTTCATATGTTTTGTCTGCCTTTTAAAACTGTAATACATTCAAAGGTAATTTCTTTTTTTCACCTTAAATTTACATAAATACTCCGTTTAGGATTCCCTTTAAAACATTTTGCATCCAGACGTCTGGTCTAAAAATTGTATATTTTTGTACTGTTTTTCACTCTTTGTCTTATTTAGTGCCCAGATCCTATTGTTGTTTGAGTATTGCTTTGCATAATTATTACCCTGATAAAGATCTGACAGACCGAAGAATTGAGGTAGAGTCCTATGGTATAAGCAAAAATCGAAGGAGGCAAGGTGAAACTTCTTTTCTCTTATTTCCAGCCTTGGAGCCACTGATTTTACTCATACATACATTGTTTGCTACATTTTCAGGCACATTTTCTCCTACGCTATACCTTAGGTCACTTTGTTATATTGTTTACGTAGTTCCTCTGCATCCATACAGAGCAAGAAAAAATACTGTTGCATTTTCTTTTACTATTCTATACATTATGCTGTCTATCAAAATGACATTATTATTACATCTTTTTGTGGCTGCTTATGGTAAGTGTTCCTTTTTCCTCCTTTATATTTATTCCGGTCATTTTCAAAAACTGGGCCAAAAATAATTGCTTAAAGGTGTGAAAATAAAGGTTGATGATTCTGATAAAAAAAGTAATCATGAGACTCAACTTTTGCTGCAAAAATTTCCGTAAAACGCTGTATTCATCTTTTATTATAGACGTTTCTAGATATGTAAAAACCCATTCTTGTTTTTAACACTTGACCACTTCTAGTTTTATTAAAGTGTAGGACCGAGCCTCGGTGTCATTCTGTACGGATTCAATTTAGGACTAGGCAGACAGTTTTGATTGGAAACATGTCAAGCTTTGTGGAACACAACCAGAATCAAGTCAATGAAGTCAAGTAAACACCAAGTTTGAACATCTAAATTCTCAAAAAAAGGCCGAAAGGTTTTTCAGTGACAGCATATTCTTGGGGCACTGACACTAAGAAAATTGGGAAGAAGTTTGAAGAAAAGGTATATTTAGACAAAATATTATCAAAAAACAAGGATAAAATAATCGCTGTAACGAACTGAATTCACTGAATTCGTACTATTTTCTTTTTCCCGATCTTCCCTCTATTTTACTTCAAAATCTTCCTTTCTTTAAATCCCTAATTTCTCCAAAGATAAGACATGCACTAATGATAGGATCCCTTTGTTAACACCTGCATTTGGATTCAATAAAATTCTTTCAAGCATTTGAATCTCTCCCTATGCTAATTCTATGCATACAATAAATAAATTATTCCCACTAGTGTTACCTTTTTAGCAAAATTTTCTTCCAATTTAGGTGATTTTTACTTCATCTGCAGTAAATGGTAGTAATTTTCCCTTAAAAGTACGAAATCATTTCCTAAATTTCCCACACACCCTTACGTCTAAAATAAATAATTTGTTTTAATTTATACAATGATACTGAGTTAGAATTTGTATTCTATTTTCCAGTGGCACCAACTACGTTTTTGTTATGGGGATGTGGGGAGGGCAAAGTAGTAACTGAAGCATGCCGCATCCTTTTAAAAAGTGATGCTCATTGATATTCATTTTCAATGCATTAGTCCTGGAATTTTGATCAAGTATATAACTTAAATTTTTCCATTTAGAGCTTCATTTAAAAAAAGATATAAATATCTATTTAACAAACACTTCCAATCGATGCTCAGTACACACAAAAATCTTGAAAAGAAAAAGCACCATGAAATTATAACGCAAATATAATACACTATTTCAAACCAATTTCGTTATCCAGAAAATTTCCTAAGATAATACAAGTGTTAAAATAGCAGAAAAAACATCACCATATGAGCTGTTGAACGTCTACTGTTCTGTAACATGAGGCATGATAGTAACGTAATTTGTACCATTCAAATGGATTGGACGAGGAATCAAAACAATTTCTTTTGGGGATTGGGGGATGGTGGGACCGGTGTTGAATTTGCTCTTAAGGTAGCAGTGTTAAGAGGAATCGTTCCTTGAGGCTTTCAACAGAATTCATACAGAATTCAAATAGAACCCTTAAATTTTATTAAAAACTGCTTTTTCCAAACACCTGAAATGTACCCCTCCACTGACAATAATTTTCGAAGATTGAAGAGTAAGACTTGTTTTTGCTCTCATTGTGTCAGCGTCAATTTTGGGAAGATCTTTTACTGCTATTTCAACTATCTAGGTGATCTCAGTTGTAGGCAGCTGCAGAAAAGTTCAAACCTTTCACTAAAAGGGATTTCTTTGTTGATTACAGTGACCGACTAGACATATTGACAATTCAGCGAGACTTATCTGCGTGATTTGGCGGTTCAGTTGACTTTCGTATCAGGTACGCAAGGTGTCTTTCCTTTGTGGAGAGCAATCTTCGCCTGTGAGTATCATTATCCGATGAGATTAATGCGTGGTAGTGTTCAGGGGCTTGGTCTGTTCAAAAGGAGAGATTCAGCTTCTTGAATGCATTCCTCGAATCGCAAACGTATCCTGTGATTTAAGTGAATTCTTTCTTGAAGAGTTGGCTACTTGTCGGCTCTAGTATACATCTTTATTTGTTTTTCCCTACTGGGCAATGAAGACGAAGGTCATTTGGGATAACACTGTTGAATAGGCGTCGAAAATACCATCTTACGTGATTTGTAAATTCTGCAATCTTGACATCTCTTCTTTCCAGACGTCGGGAATACTGACGAGTATTATCTCCATACATTTATCTAAAATTGTTAAAAATTCTTGATTTGTAAAGGATATTTATCAAAAGAGCAAAATTTACAAAATAGTTATGCCTAATTACTCCAGTAGCTTGGCAATGGGAGAGGTATCTCTCGAAACGTTGCTCAGAAAAAGCTTACAACTCACGACATGATAAATATCCTACATCAATGGCTACCACTGAGTCCATAAAATCAAGACTTTTTAAGACTAAGGGTATCAGTGCTTAATATCTGGCAACTGCTGAGGAAAATTATATTTTAGCAGAGATATTTTTAATCAGTGGACCTGGTCATTTTATCCACTGAGAAAAAGGCGATCAATCTTTTAACGAATAGAAAGAAGGAGCAATTGCATTTGAATATTATCGAGGGAGCATTAATAAACAAGATCTCCAATATATTGCAGAGGTCTTCTGCACTGACGTTGGTACTGATGCAGTCCGAATCAAGAAATTCCTATTTTGCATAGTGTTTAAAACGACTGTATGTGTTGATACTGTTGATGAAAAATTATAACATATATAAAGTCAACAGATGCTAATGTACAATAATTCTATTAAAAATTTGATTACGGTAACTCCATCTATATCCTGTATACTAGAGAAATCATTTTGGGGGGCATTTTCAGGGAAAAGTCTGACTGAGACAATTATGTGGAACTGAGGAAATAGCACAGCAAAATGACATCGTGACTCGAGGAACATAAAAGCAACGCCCTTATTGAGTTAGATAAAAAAGAAACTGTTATGATGTAACTTGCCAGTTTTAAATACGTAATAGCTGTGCTACCTCGTCATACACAAAGGCTGCTGATCATCAATATTGCTGCATTAGGTACTTGAATCCTCAAACCCTGCCAATTTCAATCCATTTGATCATTTGCTAGGGCATTTTCCAACAAAAAACTATCTCACCCATTTCCAATGCAACCGTTGTGAAAAAAATATACCTATCTTACAACCTGTTATTGAATTCCTCTTGCAAAATTCTTGGCCTTTACCTCCCAATATAAAAATATATTATGATCGACTAAAAAGTGATTTCATCGTAGATTTTCAATTTTCTTCAAATTTGAGGATTGCGAGTCGAAAATTCATTAGCAGCTAAAGCAATAGGGGTACTAATATTTGTAGCATATTGTCACAGCTGATAAACGCGAACGGAGTAGCAGAGACAAGATAATATAGGAGAGGGTGCTTTCTAAATCAAGGCTGCTTTAATCCATGACACAAATACAAGGAATACTAATATTAATACGTCAAGAATATACATAAAATTATACGCACGAACTTAAAGAATTAATTTGATCAGACGGTTCGGCGATACTCTATGTATGATCTTTCGACTTGTCGTTAGAGAAGGCCACTAAGACTTGGGTCCTTCAAGAGCATATTGAATTCTGGCTCTGCTGACCTACTCACGAGCTTGACTCGCTCTCTACAGTTCATCAAATAACTATCACTTATATATCCACGATCTGGATGTAAAATGAGTTCATGATGACATGAAGAGATTTTGGGACATGCCAGCTTCCATGATCTCGGCAAGCAGAGTGCTGGTATCCATACATTGGATTTCGTAAGTACTGCTCCGTCATCGTACTACGTCAAAGGGTCAACTTTGGCACTTATTCGACTGTTCTTGTTTCAACCTTGTGTGCAATTTCGTTCCCTTTAGTCCGATAAGATCTATATTTTGAATGGCTTCAATTAGTCATACCATCAAGCTGGGGCTACAGTAGAAGAAACAATGGAATAGAAAGGTATTGACAGAAGGCTCAGCATTGCTGAATTGTATTTGCCCATACAAATGACATAACTGGTTGATGCTGTAGTCTCATTTGCCTTGGTTTTAATATTTACAGCTTTAAAATTTATTTAGGTTTATTTATTTACTCATTTATTTATTTATTTATTTATTTATATTCATATTTATTGAAACCTTAGATTCTAACCCCTGGATGTTAGTAGAGTCTGTTCATGTTTTCTCTTATCGCTTTGTGTATTTAAAGTCGCTTTACCCAATTAAAATTTTGTACATGTGTTATTTCGTATTAATGTTTTCATGTATTATTATTAACATCTAATTAAAAAATCTTTACGGAAGTAGTGATAATAACCTGTTCATTATGAAATTATTTGTAAAATCGAGTTTCATTGTGGGATATGAGGACATTGATTTATACGTTTCTGTTGACAGCTTAATGGGATAGGAGCTGAATTTCAAAGAGAAGCATCGCAAAAGAGCCTGAGGATTCTGGTACTCACTCCAACAGGAAGCTAGAGAAAGGAATATTGCTTGTGATGCAATTTCTTTCATTTTTTTTACAACCTTTTTTGCTTATTTTTCAGACATTGCCAAAGCAACAGATGTGGCATGGGTTGATACAATTGAATTACCTTGGTCACTTGTGGTATGATTTCTTGAAAATTAAATATTGGAGATATAGTATTTCACTCTGTTGCTCTCCTTCAAAGATTACAGAATCACTCAAAAACACCGAGTTCTTAAATTTTCATCTTCACGATCAGATATACTCCATATCACAAAATACTGAGCAATCTCTTACAACTATTTATTTGATCAATTTTTATTCACTTAAATAGGAAAAATGTTAACAACAAATATTGTAATTATTGTTCTGAATGAATCTTTGATCTGTGATTCCAACAATTATAAAAACATCTGAAAGTCGAATAATTGTTTTGTGGGAAACCTTGTTTACAAGTAGAGGTTCCAAAGTAAAGTAGTGAACAAACAATAGCAAATGAAGGCATTGACTGTGATAACCACAAATAAATGTGCTAGTTTGCCAAATTTATAATTGACCTCATGCTTACCAAACCATGTGCAAATGGTTATGCAGTGACATACTTTAAGCAACAAATGTTTAAAAGGATTTCAATATTTATTGAAACAGATGTCACATTCGAAATGATCCTGAATTCGAATGGACCTTAATTAAATAGACAACATGACGTTATCTATAACTCATTCCTTTAAACTTTTCACAGTACTTCCAGGCTTCTAAAATTTACAGGAATACGATAAATAACAAACAATTTAATGGGAAAGATATAGCTTTTTATTGTAAGTTAAATGATAAACACGACAAATTTGCTGTGTGTGGCAAAGTAGTTTGGGTAAGAAAAATTGCTTCTNCAAACCATGTGCAAATGGTTATGCTATGGGTTTCACAACAGTATTTTAACAGTGACATACTTTAAGCAACAAATGTTTAAAACGATTTCAATATTTATTGAAACAGATGTCACATTCGAAATGATCCTGAATTCGAATGGACCTTAATTAAATAGACAACATGACGTTATCTATAACTCATTCCTTTAAACTTTTCACAGTACTTCCAGGCTTCTAAAATTTACAGGAATACGATAAATAACAAACAATTTAATGGGAAAGATATAGCTTTTTATTGTAAGTTAAATGATAAACACGACAAATTTGCTGTGTGTGGCAAAGTAGTTTGGGTAAGAAAAATTGCTTCTTTAATTGTTGGTCGTGTTTCCAAGGAAATATCTTGATATATTTTATTCGCTTTTCAGGAATACGCGAGAGCATCTGCAATTGTGATCACTTTCACTAAAACTACTTTTCACTGATACAAGACACGAAGTTTAGAGGTTAAAGTTTGAATAAATATTCTATGGAATAAGAATCAAAACTTCGAATTCTACAAGCAAACGTTTCTACCACGACTTTGAAATGTCATGCAGATGGGAGGCCATAGATTCGGAACAATCTATCCAAATTACAAACATTGATGGTAACAATGTAGTTTTGTTTGATCAACAGAATCCTTTCCTTCCCCTCTCTTATCCGGACGCCCGTTTTTAATTACGCAAAATAATTTTAAACCGTAAGAGAAAAGCAACTACACTTCATTTTTATACTTGATTGTTCTCAGGTGCAACTTTATTACATACGGGACATATTTTCTGTGATTAGTTACATATGTCTATGTCGTTGTTAAAGGTAAACGAAGGTAATTGTCTGGTCTGGTCGTTTAACACCACAGATTGTAGATGGTTAGGACAAAAGGGTTGCCGACTTACTTGTCGACTTTATAATTTACAAAGACAGATAACACATATTTACACTTTGAAGAGCAGGGTTAAATTTAAAGAGCAGTTATTAAAACAGTTATTCGTGAAAGTAAATATTTAAAATCAAAGCAATTTGTTAATGTTGCCTCAGTCCAAAATGTATCAAATTTGTGAACGTTAAATCTATGGAGCAAGTGGTGCAGTGGTTAGCGCAGTTGCACAGTAACCAAGGGGTTCTGGGTTCCATTCCCCGAGGGGGAGCGAGGAGAATTTGGAACGTTACAAATAGAAAAAGTTATTGGTTAGCGTCAGGAAAGGCATCCGGCCAAGAAATTCCTCAGTGCCAAAACGAAGCCTCTATTGCCGGGGAAAAATGACGTTAACAACAAAAAATCCTCCCCCCTTCCCCCAAAAAAATAAATTTATGGAGCAAGCACCCAATTTACAATCTGGATGCGTATTCAAAATTTTCGCTCCAAAGATGGATGCTTATCAGGCACTTATGTGTGTAATGTAATATTTACGAATTACCTAATGATGCATAATCAAATAAAACAAATTAGGATAATCCTTGGGGCGTCAGTAACTTTTAAAATTAAGTTATTTATTCCCTTAAAGCAATTTCGAGATCATCTGTTGATATATTTTTTTTCTTTCGCATTCTGCATAGTGGTCAGAAATCAGTGTACAATGTTATTGGAAATATATAGAAAATCGCTTGGAAAATCTGTTTTGATTTATTTCATTTCGATATTGATTGAAATCTTCAATAGAAACAACATATTCTGCTCTAATGATTTTCAATGATTTTTATGGTTCATTCTATTGCAAGGATTCTCTCTTGTCTTCCTTTGCAAACTGGGCTCAAAGTAGCGAATTCCTTCTTTTTTCAGGCTTCTTTTTCCCTTTCCCCCGCTTTCTTTGTTGAACTCTTTCATTGTCTTGGGGCCAGGAAGAAGTTAATGAAATATCTCGCTCATATCCTTGTAATTGACCTGATACCTTAATTATTCACAAATAAACTGTTCTAAAAACCCAATCTTTAACAATCGCTAGATTTTTTGCTTAAATACAATCTCAACCATCTTAAAGATTTCTGAGATCTGAGAATAATATCCCGACTCTTGCAACTGTCGTTGTCAATATATTCAAAAATGTTGAATTTTAAGTCAAAGGAGTAACCACATAAATGTCTTGACCTCTTCACGACCATTTGAAATGTTGGCACAAAAGGGAAAATGATTCTGCACATTCTGAATTTGCAAAAAAGAATGATAAATCGGATTCATTGCAACTCGCTACCAAAGAACGAAAATTGAAGGAAAGAAGGAGTGCGTAGACAGCACTTGAAAATAGCTTTAAAGCAGCACAAATTCGTCACCAACCCCTCTCCCAAGTGATCACCAAGAAGATTGTAAAAATGATAACACCTGAAAACTAACCTTTTTCAATTGTCGAGGGTCAAGGCTTAATTGAACTTCTTGCCCATTTGGAACACCGGTACCTCATATAAAGGCAAAAGTTCTTCACACCTGATGTACGTCCAAAACTTTATGATGGTGTGAGATCTTCCATTAAGGATCAACAACAATTTCATCTCACCTACTTTAGACCTGCTTCTTTAACTGCATATTGGCTGGACGACGACTTTAACAGTAAGAGTACAATGCTCAAAGTACGGCACTTTACAGGAAGACACACTGGTCCCTTAATTGAATTAGCTTTTTGTTCGATGCTCCAAGAATGGTCAATTAACTGTCTAGAATCCTAATGCTTGTGTGTGATGGTGCTTCCAACATTGCGTCTTAACCGCACCTTGCTGAAAATGACAATGTTCACTGTTTCCTTTAAAAGTTGCAGCTTTCCAGAGATGATTCAATTTTTAAACAGAGAACTGTAGTCAAGCTTGTACCTCTTTTTAAAACACTTAGGATAGAGTTCCAAACTTCCGTTGCTTTTTGCTCAAGATGTGAAATCACGTTGGAACAGTACAATTTTTATTTTTTGCAGCGCTCTCCTTAAAACTGGTACAATTGTATGCGGCTTCTCGTGAAATTAATGATGCTTTCACCCTATGAGTGGCAGTTAATGGAAAAAGTACTTCGGCTAACATCTTTTTCAGCAGCAAATAGTAGTTGGGCGGGTAGTCAATGGAACAACGAAACTTTCCCCGTAAACGTAAACGTGCTAACTTCCATTCGTCGTGTTGCAAATTATCACATAGGTTCATCTTCGGTGTCGTGTAATCGCGGAATTTACTTTCTCTTCCGCCCTGAAGAATTCGCCCAGCAGGCGTAAATTCTGACAGTGAAAGACGTCCAAAGTGCTCTAAAGATGGTAAACAGGAGTATGATATTCCATTTTTATTTATTTTTGGCTGGTTTGAGGTGCTGACGTACCTTCAAAACAACCCCCGTAGTATCAAAAACCCCACTACACGGGGTATGGTATTCCATTTTTAATTTATTTTTGGCTGGTTTTGGATGCTGACGTACTTGTGAAAAAACCCCCAACTAGCGATGTACGTCCGCTTCCTCTCCCTTATCCACTTCACGAAGTGTTTACGAGGCAGGTTGACG
>RDPX01000176.1:1081734-1107255 GCA_003991215.1 Morbakka virulenta | reverse complement strand
TTGGAGATGTTTGCCACTCCGACAAACCTTCGGATGTCTGCGTTTGTCCGGTGCTCAAGGAGCGAGATACCAGCTATCCACCTCAACATTTTCATCTCTGCTACCTCCAGGGCCTTTTCTTCCGCCTTTCTCAGTGCAGCCGTCTCCAAACCATACAGCAACACAGGTCGTATGACTGCTGTATAGATCTTGATTTTCAACTTCAGGGGCATCTGTTTGTCACAGACAACCCCACTGACTTCCCTCCACTTCTTCCATGCTTTATTAATCCTTCCGCTTACATCCTCCCGGCACCCACCCTGTTCTGACAGCACTGAGCCTAGATAACAAAATTGGCTTACTTGGCTTATTTCCTCGTTTTTGGTATCTCTGATGCTCACATCTTCTCTTTCCTTTCTGGACACCATGACCTCTGTCTTCTTACTGTTAACTCGCAAACTTGCCTGGAGTGTTAACTACTCAAAGCACTTCGGCACTTAGTTAGGGGGTTTTGTTTTGTTTTGTTTATGTTTGTTTTGTTTTGATTTGTTTTTAAAATGGCCTGCATAGCATTTTTAGCCAATACACCAATCAAAATTTCCCCCCCCCCCCCATGGTGGTGGGGCATTTTTTTAGCCAAATATTCCGAACTAACATCTTTAAAATCCTGTATCCGCCCCTGAATGTTATTCAAAATTAATTGAATTAAAAAATCTAAATCAGAGATTGCAATTTAACTCAACTATTAACCATTTAAATTATTAAAGGAAGGAGATAAGGAGCGAGAGAGACTCGCAAAAAGTCACACACAGACACCGACAGAAAGAGACATAGACACACACACATACACACACACACACACACACACAAAGCTTTTCAACTTTTAGTTATCTCAAAGCCTTCAGAATTGCAGTAATTAGATACAATAAAGAGTTAAGTGACCATGATGCTAAGCATAACTTAGATGTAGATAAGTAAAAGTAATAATACTAGTAAGATGTTATTCAGAACATAAAAGTGAAATATAATGCTGGTAATTCAAAAAAAAACAGCAAGCAAATAACACGTGGCCCCTAATGACAATGTGGAATTTAAAGGCAATGCCGGTTTTAATATTCCTCTTCAAATTGGCATTTTTTTTGTTATTCAGAAGAAAAGCACCTTGTAGGTAAATGAATGAGAAAAATTCTTTTTGTAAGCCAGACTGGCTTCTACCATTAACCAGTTTCTTCCCCAGCAATTGAAATTGTGATTCTAACAAAAAAATGTACATATATGAAAAGGTTCTGATGGAAGCGAGTTCATTTAAATCGATAATCTGCAGATCGAAATGATATTTGTCTTTGACTTAAGCAAATAATAGGGCTTTCATCAATTATGTAATTCATGGTTTTTTAAATACAAACAAAATAGGAGGAATTTACTGCATGTATTCAATTTATGGCATATAATTTGTAAATCAGGTAACAAACTTAGGCAACTGCCAATGAAACACATCAAATCCCAAGATATACTCGAAAAAATATTTTCTGGTGAAAATATTTCTTCTTTCCTGCCAACATTTAGGGGGTGCCGATGTTTTTTCCTTTGCAAATTTTTTGTCACGTTGGCTGTCTTTATCAGCAACTTGAACGATGTCTCAAGCTTGATCATAATATCCTTTGAAGGTTAGTTTTGACATTTGACAGCATAGTTTTTTTTGAAAAAAATAACAATATTCATGTCGAAAATGTTGATGAAAATAAAGAATCAAAAATGAACGGATGTTTACGCTAGGTGATAATGTGGTCTTGATTTCCTACAGTGGTATCCAAAATGTTGTCTGGCTCGAAAGTAGGGTGGGACTGAAGTTTTAGTAAAAGTAAAGAGACCATTATGCGGGTCTAAAGTTCGAAAGTCATGTGCCCGAGTTAAGGCAGGTTAAGGGACAATCGTTGAGTACAGCTTCAATATCTTTGGTGTGAATAACTCCCAAAAGGATATCAAGAGATGATCTTGAACTTTCCTTAATGGCGCTTTTGGGACATCAATCATACACACAAACACATACATGGGTTTCAGTTCGTATTAAAAAAATTAAATTCCGCAGTAAACTAAGAAATTATGGACTTGTTGTTAAGGTGGAGGATTGAAGATTTCTGTAAGGTCATTATCTGTACTTGTAAATATGTAAATATGTTCATTGGCTGACAGGACATTTCTAGGGGAAGAATATACAGCAAAATAGAGACCGTCTTCAAAAATGACGAAGCTGTTAAATTTTTAGCAAGTTCCAGATTGATGGTTCTTCTCGTAAAGAACAATCATAGAAAACGTTATCAAGCTTACCCCAAGTTCAAAGTGCGTTGGCGTTGCATTTGTCGCAGATATAATTCACATCTGAATCGCGTAAGATAGTGTAGACATGTGTTAAAAGCTTTCGATCCACAAGTTTGCATTTTTTGTAATTTTCTTCTAGAAATGTTCACCCTGTCTGTAAATTGCCTAGATTTTCTTTAGATAAAGGTTAAAATGCCCAGTAATTATTTCAGTATCTTGCAGGGTAGACAATTCTCCTGTTTACTTGTCTTCTTTCCTGCTGTGGAACATCGAATTCTGTTCTCGGCATCTGTAATTACCCCAGTGTCTGTGTGTTAGGTATATTTCAAGTCCTTTTTGAGTTGGAGGGGCAATGGCACATCGTTGAAAATTCCTTGAAAAGCGTTATCGGGAAATATTAAACTTGTTGACTTCCGGTCACGTCTGGCCACAAAAATCGTAAAAACTCTTGAAAATAGTTTTGGGTATCGCTAATTTTTAACGACACACTTATAACAAATAAAAGAAATCATTAAGCAATAAACTCGGCTTGGATTTATGTTAACCTCAAGTGTTGGTCGTCTCTTGCAAAAGTGATTTCCCTTTGCGGAGTTTGATTAGTAAAACTCACAAGTAAACATGTCGATGAAATATACAATGAATTGTTGTTACACAATAAGCAAATTCCGTGCAGACTGGGCGTTGGAGAAGATAATAAAACACAATAACAAAATGCCTTTAGTTTTCTCATGTAGCTCGAAACATAAATACAATTTCCATTCGTAGATTCGTGGAAAAGTTTGAGACGTTGATCCGATGAGATAGAAAATATGGCTGCTACACGTAGGCAGTGAGATATAACATTGAAAACGAAGTAGGAAGTTGGCTGACGATGAAGAACGTTCAAGTCACAATACTATACCTGCAGTCGACTATATGTAAAGATCCGTTTCGAGGAACTGAAGATAACTGAGGACAAGAAGACAACCAGTGTTCCCTGACGATACAGTAAAAATTCTTGTTGAAAAAAAGTGACCCAAGAAATCCGTTTTATCTTTTTTACTTTCGTGAAAGGGCGAGATATTGAAAGTAAATGAAAGAGAGAAATTATTACTCAACACGGAAGGAAGTTTTCCCTCTTGGGATCAATATAGAAAATGAAAGCTTCCTGAAGAACTAGTATACAATTAACAGATACGATACAGGAGGGCAATTCCGACACCGCTTCATTTCAATATTTTGCCCTTCGAATCTAAAAAACTGTTGTTTTGTTCGCTTTCTTTCAATAAAATGCAACTTTTCAGTTAATGAAAGACACCTGGTGAAAGCTGTTTTTTTTTTACTTGAACGTGGTGTTTGTTGGAGCCAAGGAAAGCAGAAGTTTCCATCTGATGTAAAATGGAAACCTGAAGATCTACGTCTTCGTACATGACGTCATGACCGGAACCATGCGTACATCCTTCGGCCAGTATTTAAAATGGACCACACAAAACATCTATGAAATCTATGAAAATCTATGAAAGTGTGATAAGACCAGTGATGCTGTATGGAATGGAGGCACTAGCACTTAAGAAGGCAGAGGAGAGGCTTTTGGAGTCAACTGAAATGAGAATGTTACGCTGGATATGTGGAGTTTCATTACTGGAGCATAGGACAAATGAGGACATCAGGAAATTTGCAAAAGTAGTAAACATCAAGGACAAAGCACGTGAAGTAAGTCTAAGATGGTTGGGCCACAAAATGCGTAGAGGAGATGATCATGCTGTGAAGAAAGTATATCTGGCGAAGGTGGAAGGAAGGAAAAGTAGAGGCAGGCAGAGGTTACGGTGGAAAGATTCAGTGGAAAGGGATATGATGGAAGGTGGAGTGAAATCCGGAATGTAAGACGAGCGTAGCGAATGGAGAAGGAGATGTCGCGCGGCCGACTTGACGTGACGTTGGAAAAGACCGAATGAAGAAGAAGAAGAAGGAGAAGAAGAAGACACAAAACAACTAATAACTATGGCTTTATCGTATCTACCAAAAATAACTTATGAATCTTGAAAGGGATCAGAAAAGTTATTGGAGTGAAGTTATACATATATGACATATATATATATATATATATATATATATATATATGTCAATAAGTTGCATCTTGAAATACTAAAGAAACTGAAAATCCTTGATTTAAAAAAGTATATTGTTGTTGTTATGTTTTGTTGTTGTTTTTAATCAACAATAATTCTTTACTCGAGCCTCATTAAGCCAGCTTTCATTTCATTCCTCAACATCAACACCAATTTTGACCCTTCTCAAGGTTGTGTAAAATTCCAGTTTCTTTTTCGCATCACGTATTCAAACTTCCAGACTTGTGAAATCTTGNTATATATATATATATATATATATATATATATGTCAATAAGTTGCATCTTGAAATACTAAAGAAACTGAAAATCCTTGATTTAAAAAAGTATATTGTTGTTGTTATGTTTTGTTGTTGTTTTTAATCAACAATAATTCTTTACTCGAGCCTCATTAAGCCAGCTTTCATTTCATTCCTCAACATCAACACCAATTTTGACCCTTCTCAAGGTTGTGTAAAATTCCAGTTTCTTTTTCGCATCACGTATTCAAACTTCCAGACTTGTGAAATCTTGCCGCGTTCTAATTTCCAAAGCTTTCATACTTTTGTTGCTTTTTGTTATCTTTGATTTGAATTGTTTTTAATACTTTTATATGACGATCGGACACAGATTGATAACAGGGATATTTTTATAATTATTTTTATATTTATATTTATTTCTTTTTTTGATAATTATTATAGAATATTGTTGAAATATACTTCAATTTTGTATAAATATTTTGAAATAAATAAGCAAATAGTTAAATAGTTATGTTACTAAAGGGTTACTAAAGAATACTACAGTATTCTTTATACATTTTCCTTAATGATCCTGGGGATGTTGAAGAATGATGAGACCCATGTCTGTTTCCATATGATAGGTGTAAGCAAAAACTAGAATCGCTATATTTTGAGTTGGATATTAGTGATTTTTATTATTAATGGAATTAAAATTACATTCAGTTCCACTGTATCCTTCAAAATGGAACTGAATCATAACATCTTATTCCTGACAGCAAGAATTCAAAAATCCCTGGTATGACCCAGCTACATGAACTTGCAAAAGTTACGAGGGTCCCATCACTCTTGTCGAATGATTACCATGGTTGGAACTACGTGATATCCTAGAAACGTCCTACAATTGTCTTGGGCTTCCCTGACACCTAATTCTACGTGATACGGTTTTAGCCTTTATTTATTAATGTCGATTTGCATCCCTATTTCTGGAAGTGAGCTTTAAACAGCAAATTTTAGTTTCTTCTGCCAATCGAAGTTCTTTTATGTTTCTTTTTTTTTAGCGCGTTTTAACTAATAAATAACTGTTGGGGGTTTGGGGGGTTGGGGGTTTTTTTGGGGGGTTAACAGGACATCTGTGATAATAGTATATATCTATGTACATAGTGTATATATGATATGACTGTAGATACATCCTGTAAAAACATTCGTATATAATAATAATAATAATAATGATAATAATAGTAATAATAATATAACCTTAGAAAATATAATGTTATAGTAATAACATAATATGATGGCCGGCTAATTAGAAATCAACTAATTTTGCCTTATGATCATTTAGAGTCAAGCAAAGTTAATGTACCCTTTGTCTTTGGAATTTTTTTTAATGTAGACTAGAAATAATCGGTTTTCGTGAATTATTTAAATGCCGAAGATCTACTGTCAGGGTATAGGGTGCTGGAAAAAAAATTCCATACTGGTTTTTATCGTAGAAAAGAATACAAGTCCCGCTGTCTACAACTTTCTGCCTGTCCTAGGCTGAGAGGCCTCGTAATGGGTTTTTCTGAATATTAAGCAATGTACAGTCCAAAATGACATTTAAATCCTAAATTTCAACAGCTCTCGCGTTTTTTGAAGAGCCTTTCTTTTCTAGGATATATTTTTGTGATCCTCGCAAAAAAGAACAAGCACCTCAATATTCTATCTGTGTTTAACTTCTCCTACTAATTCCAGGATCAATGTGATATTTTTTACGTTCTTCAGACCTTTTTTGGTATAAAGTTAAATCAAACAAAAAGTAACAACTGCTTTGTTATCAATTAAAATCATATAGTTTTCGTTGACTATGTTATTAAACCAACCATGAGTCTAAGGTACTTCTTTTCGGTTATTCTCGTGTAAATACATGAGCAAATAGAAAAATGTAAGCTGGCCCTTGGTCAATGAAAGACGTTTGTAAGAGAGAAACTTGGATATCAACGACTCTTAGGAATGGACAGGCTGGAAGTTTGTGATGGAGAAAAAGATGGTAGATCCAAGAAAGCTGTAATGTCTTACCGCCAGAATTTCCTGAAAGAAAATAACAAAACAAAGGACAGGCAAAACGAATAAGGCAGCACAAAACAGAAGTGGTAGTAGTTTAGATAAATAAGTAGTAAACCTTTGTTGTTTGCTACATTGTCCACATTTCCCCTTATATTTTCCATTATTTTCTTATTCCAGTATTGTAAAAGTGCCTTTTTATGTCTGTTTTTTATAATTCAGACACAATGCTGTATAAATAGAGGAAATAATTCACCAGAAATCCCAGCTGTATGAGGTAAGGTAGAGTTCTACTTTCCTTGTTGTCATGCCCTGAAAAATTACGAGTACTACATTCCATCTCACTCTATTCCTGGATATCCCAAAATCTTCCAAGTTCCCTAATAATTCACCAACGTTTTGCTGACGCTTCTACATGAGCTTTTTGTGGGCCTTCAGCTCTGTTTTATTGATTCTTCAAGCTGTCAACAAGCTCTTCAACTCCATCTGACGCTCAATACAACCCATCCCAGTTGCTTGCATTCGGTCATGGAAAACAGTTTTCCCGAAAAACTGCCTTCTTTTCTTATCTGTTTTAATGCTTGCCTTATTTTTCCAAACTAGCTTTAACATTTAACGTAGGAAATTCATTATACGATGATACAGAATGACAGAATAATTGTGAAGGAGAGAAGAAAATGAGTAAGGTTAGTTCTCATGACTTCTCATTCATACCTGCGTTTTGCATTCATGCTCTCACTTCGTCCCCAGCAGTAACTTCTATTCGTGGTCCATAAAGAATTTGTTTTGTCTTCCATCCTTTTCCGCATTTTCTCAGCCAAACGTTTGCTTTTCATCTTATCAACTTGAATAGCCTTTATTTTGGAAAAATACCGCTAAAGTCCTCCGTAATTTTTTTGCGTAGACCCAACTATTAGCTTCTTCTGGGTGGCGACCGTTTGAGCCTTTGTTTAGCACGTTTTCAGATCATGTCCAAAACCTTTGAATTTTGGGGTTGTTTGTGTTTGTCCAAAAATTGTTACTGCCTCTGTTTGTACGAGCCACGTTACTGTAGTGTTTCAGACAAAAAATCCGGTGCTAGAGCTCCCATCAAGGTCTGACTGCCTTCAAAGGTGTTACGTGCAATATGTTTTTAAAACAAAGGTTGATTACTTTCAAGCATTTACTACAATAACACTAAAACGTAGTTTGGGCCATTTTATTATCATTTTAAATTTTTTATTAGGCTTCTGAGATAGCAAACACACTTTATTTGGCTCAAAAAACTCCGTTATGGCTGTAATAAGTTTTCTTTTCGGGNATGTCCAAAACCTTTGAATTTTGGGGTTGTTTGTGTTTGTCCAAAAATTGTTACTGCCTCTGTTTGTACGAGCCACGTTACTGTAGTGTTTCAGACAAAAAATCCGGTGCTAGAGCTCCCATCAAGGTCTGACTGCCTTCAAAGGTGTTACGTGCAATATGTTTTTAAAACAAAGGTTGATTACTTTCAAGCATTTACTACAATAACACTAAAACGTAGTTTGGGCCATTTTATTATCATTTTAAATTTTTTATTAGGCTTCTGAGATAGCAAACACACTTTATTTGGCTCAAAAAACTCCGTTATGGCTGTAATAAGTTTTCTTTTCGGGGGTTTCCAAGCAACTAAATGCTTCACTGCAATTCAACACAAATACATTAAACACCTTTCTATTAGGAGATGCCTTTTACTAGAATTAATTTTTGAGCTTCATAGTTACACTAGTCGGAGCTGTGTATTTGTGTGAAGCATCCATTCTGAGATAACTCAGTCTGTATCTGTCTTTGGAAAATTATTTCCAATTAGAAATTTGGATTTTTATTTCTCTCTTTTGTTGTTGTTAATGATCATCCATATTCTTAGGGTTACATTTAAAATAATTATTTTAAGACTAAAATCAAAAGTTGAGCCTTGTAGAGTATTTAGAGCACTCCAGGGATACCAAATCTGTAATGATAACGCTTTTAAAGCTTTTAGAAAGTTTTTAACGATCATTACTCTCATTCAATACGATAGAAAACCACTAAAAACCATTTCTGGCCTGTGACAATTACTCGTGAAGATTTACAGACAATCGTTCAGAATAACTGCATGGGTTCTCTTATTTGTTGATTTCTAGACAATGCCGACAGAAAATGATATAGCCTGTTCTGCTTTGCAATTTTGTAGGCCAATTAGAGGAAAAGGATTTGGTTGTATTTTCTTGCAATGACCCCATTTTTACAAAGAATAACAGGCCAGTTTGCAAGCTTTTTCGTATTTTAATCTTTTTACCAGATTGAACACATCTTTTTTCAGTTCGTGTTTCAACAAATATTATCCAAAATTTGCACGCTTTATCTGAAAGTGACGTCCTTCGAAAATGGCAAGAGTGTCCTGTCATGTGCCGTGGCAAAAATGACAAGCGTGGCAGAAATGACAGTATTCGTCAAAATACTTATTCGACCAATGGCAGCCTAGGGATACATCCTTTCTGTTGAATTGATTACTGGCGTAAATCCTATTGTTTTCATAACCGTGTCCAGAATTTCTAGTGATCGCCATTGATGTTTGGATTGGTCAAAACAAAAAATTGTCCTGCAGATTTAAAAGACTCCTATGATTTAAACAAGAAAGTATAAATAATAAACTTTGATGAAAGTATATCGATATTTTGGAATCAGTTAGTTATATGGTGTTCCTTTAGTAACTACGCCCCTAAGAGCAGGAAAATTAACCTGAAGCATGAAAGCAGGTAAAAACTGTGATCAAAACAATAAAAATAAACAATCATAGAAATGGTGGATAACATCTTCTCGTTCCGAATAAATTTTTACCTTGAAAGCTCGTTTTCTTGCAAGATTTTGAGGTCAATCTTAAGAGTTCAAGAGTAACTCAGTTAAAAAGATGCTTTCCCCGTTTTTTTAACAGAAATACATGGGGTTTTTTAATAAGTATATACATTTTCGAAAATAGGCTGATGTATGTTTATGGAGAAAACTCAAACCAGGCTTAAAATATGCTTAAATTATGCTTATTTTCGGAAAAAATTAGATCCAAATTTTTATGGTACTTGATTGAAAAACTGTCAAAATTAAGGCTGATTCAATAGAAAGAAACGTTTTGCATGTAACAAAAGCTGTGTCAGCTTCTTATTCAAATAAAAAACATAACTTTAAACATGATAAGTATAATGTATACATATACTCTAACTTTTAACTTTTCAATAAACCCGTCAATGAAGTCAAATAAGTTTTTCTCCCCATCTTCGTCTTCAGGGGAAAGAAATTCTATGTTGTCATCAATAACAAACGACTCGTCTTCCTCTTCTGGTTCAGCGGAAGGGACACTGTCAACGTTACTGACCGCAGGTGTGGTTGATGCGTCAACTACTGATGGTGATGGAAAGTGGTAGTTTTCGAGACCTTCAGGCTTAATTAATTTGTCATCAGAACCATCTGCGGTAATTAAGCAATCTGTTGCAGTCCAGCAGCTTTTTCTCAGTTTGTTGCACCGCTCAAGGCATTACATGCTTCACCAGCCCAATGTGTGATCAATACACACCTTTCTTTTCGCTATAGGGTTTTTCATTACCAAACCATCTTTCGGCATTATCTTTAATGTCCAACCACTTCCTGTTTTCGATAGCAATCAGGGACTTTAAGCAAGCAGCATATCCAGCGTCTACCGGCTGCCAAAAATCGGTCGCATCGGGTAAACCATACCTCAATAACCCATTTGCTCCAGACACGGCTTCTTTAAAGTCATTTTGCATTTGACCTGTCAAGTTATCCAGTAACAAAACAAATTTGGATAAGCCTTCCTGTTGCAAGAAAGGTGACAGTGATCTTGTAAACCAGTCTATACAAACGTACTGGTTTAACCAGGCGTTGTCTTGCCAAAAGACATCTACTTCAGGGTGCCATGGAAGCTTTTCATTGGCTGAAATTCTTTTACCTTTACCATGGAAAATCACAGCAAGCTTTGGTTGCTTCCCCTTTGGTCTGAATGTACTTTGAAGTGTGCACTGACGTTTTTCCAATCCTGCACCAGGTTGTGCTGTCCATGTATTGTGCGTCGATTCTTGTTTTGGTGGTACATACTCGTATGTGCATTTCCCATGAACAATGTACGAAAGCTGACTGAAATTTGTCCCGAAGCTTATCATATAAATCAATATACTTAGTCGCTTCTACCTTTGCGAAAACGTTTATGATATGCTGATGCCGAGTCTTGCATAATAGATCGTTTGCTCTTCAACCATCGAAAAATTTGGGATTGAGTGGTGCCATATTTCTCTGCTACACTTTCTTGCAGCTCTCCTCTTCTGCAGTCGCATATTGCAGCTGCCTTGTACACGGCTGTATACTGCTTTCTTCTTTCCCCTGACTTCTTGGTCGTACCTAAACATTTGGCTTCTGCCGCTACCACACTGTTCATCATTTGATCAACAACTTCATTAACTTGAAACGATAAAAGCTCATCATAATCAGCTTTGTTCTTTTTTTTCTGTGGAGCTTCATTGTTTAATATTATGCATGTTTTTAATATGGAATGTCAAGCTTTGGCTGCTCTTGAACTGATTAGCGCAGTAATCACATTGAAACAAAACTTCCACTGCTTCCAAAGGCATTATTACCTCCTGCTCGATTCCACGATGCACAATCTTTTTCTTGAATCCAAAAGCAGCTAATGTAGGCTGCTTTCGTTTGTTGACTCTCACTTTTGACATATTTTATTCCAACAACTGAAAAGACATGAAATGCATCAGGCAGTCAGAACTAACGTTCCTTTTGTTTTGTTTTCAAATTTTAACATACAAAAAAAGTTTTCGAATGCGAATAGATTTGAATTCTTAATTCGATTTTCTAAGGCATTGTTTACACTTTTCATAGAATCTTTTCCTAGAAATTATCACACTTTGTAATGTTTTGTAAGCCTTGAAACTAAAAAATACAAAAGTAAAAGCCAAGGCTGGGAAGTATGCTTAGTATATGCTTAAGAAAATGTCCTATCTGAGCCTGAATATGCTTATAAACGTTATGATTTTTAATAAAAAAACATGTATTACGATCTCGAGGCTGTGAAGTAGCTGTTATTTCTGCCACGCTAGTCATTCCTGCCACATTACACTGTCAAAAGAAACAAGCAATTTTTGCATCATCACCAAACATCATCACTTGAAATTCCCTGCTCAATGCGCACATATTTTTCCCTCTTACTATCCACGACTACTACTGCTCCTATGTGGTCAGTACAACAGTTCAGCAGGATATAAGATGCAAGGAGACAATCAATCAATCTTACCATTTGCTCAACTGGTCAACTTGCTTGCTGTTTGCATAAGTTTCAATTTGTTGTTTGTATAATTGCTCAAGCTTCCTCGTGCATTACTGACATAACTGTGATTCACTCTTAAAGTAGATATAGTATCTGGAGAAGATTACCCCTCATACATCTAAGCAGCTGGTATCATATTGTTTATGATATAGTATCATTATTACTCAAGATACAGCAGTTATGTAGCTTGATAACAGTAGGAGTAGTGTGTGACTACTTGTTTCATATTATAAATATGAAACAAGTATTCATAGATAGATATGTATGAGCATTAGTTGCTAAACAGTATGCAGGCATATTGTACACCCTTATCTACCACAGGGACACTGATATCCCACAAAAAATAGATTTATCTCATGAACAACAATAGGTTAGACATTGAATTTTGAGATGTGTTTGGATAGTGCAAATACAATATTTAGCCACAGATAATTATTTTTCTCACGTGAAGATAAATTACAAGCGGATTATAGAACAATAACAAAAACTCGCCTCAGAGCCCTTTTTGCAGACCCAAATTATTACTTTTACCCACTTATTTATCAAATTATTTTTGGTTTGGTTTGTAAATTAATGTTAACTGGATGTAACAAAGTAATAATATTGATGATATCTCTTTTATTTTAGGAATTGTGGCAAATTAAAATCCTGGGACATCAGTGTCCCATCGTAGTCAAAGTGTTAAGCCGATTGTAAAGATGGCAAATGTCAGCAATGTTAGACTAGTTAAACAAGCTTTAGGTTTGACCACATGCAATCATTTGACCTCTTACCTGCTTGAAATTACAAACACTCTTCAACCGCCTTGCCTTTATGATATGAATTACCTTACAACATAATAGCTTATTGAATTTGACTGTCTTTGATAAGTAAGGAACCTTCTTTAAATAAGAAACTGTTCAGAGATAGAAAATCCTTAACTCACTTCTGACTTTCCGACTTCCGACGGGTATTCCTCTTCTGACTCTCAGAAGCTTAAAAGCTAACTCCCGATGGAAGAGCTGACACGTCAATTGTAGGATCAATTGCGTTAGCTTCTAGAATTCTCGCCAGGAACAACACTTCACTCAAAAATAATGTCATACTCTCGATCGGCTGAAGTTCTACACCAATATTATCAGGAAAAACATTCACTAACTTAAGCTTCATAATTCTCTCCAACTCACCAGCATAACGTCCCTTCCCAATCCAGTCAAACGTCGAATCTTGTTGGAATACACATCGCTTTTGTACATCCGTATATTTATTTCTTAGTGAATAATGGCAAAAGTAAAAACCCGCCCATCTGTAAACACCTCCACGAGTTCCTTCTCAATTGGATTACCACTCTTTTTGGTCTCATCCATTCCTATTCAAACAGCTAACCCCGTGCGACTATAGTGGAATAAATCCCGCCAATCCTGTTATCTTCGAGAGTTTGTCCACCAATTTCACCTTTTTAAAATGGGCCTTCACATCTCCTTTCTTCGTAAATTGTCTTATCATATTGTTTGTTACTTTGCCACTGCCATATCTAACCCCCAGATAGCTTGTCATAAAATATTCAAGATTAATGTTTAATAAAAACAAATGTACTCACAGATTCTTCAGCATCTACATTATCTTTCTTCAGATATAATACTCATTTTTAACAAACAAGTAATTATTTATTCGATTACTACCAAGAAAGCATCAATAGGGGAAGTGTATGATGAGACAGTGTCTGCTGTTTGTGCGTTTAATACCACCCCCACTACCATCGGTCTCAGTTAGTCGCCATGGTGATAGTCTGCGTCTAGATGATGGTTTTCAAATTTCTCTTCATTTTTTCCATATATTCCATAGGTTCAATCAAGCGAATGGGCCGGAGTATCCGGCAGACCTTCAATAGTCAAGAGTTCCAAAGAATCCCCGGACCAAAACCTTACTTCATGTCCGTAGATTCGAGATGTGGTGGTACTACGTACATAAATAAGTTCTTAACCCAATAGCCATTACGGGACTCTAGGGCACTGACTAACATACAAGTTAGTTTGACAAACTAAAACTTTCCCTCAGGGGATTCCCGCATAAATGCCTCAAACGACTTTCCACCTTTTACTGGCTCTACACAGACCCGGAAAAACCTATTATATTAAAAAATACTCTCTCATTAGCCTTCATTATTGTCAGAGGTCTTCGTTCCAATTTTTCTTTTGTGAAGGCTTTTCTTTATTCTGAGTCCACTCATATTGTTGCACTTTGTGAGACAAGCCTTAATGACAGTGTCAGTAATAGTGATCTTCATGTAGAAAAATATTTTTGAATACCCAAGTCAGAAATTTGACTCTGTCTTTGGTAAGTATGGAACATCCTTTAAATAAGAAACGCTTCACAGATAGTAAATCCTTTACTCACTGGTTTGAGCTAAACCACCCTTTAGTCTCTCTCTCTCTCTTACTACCTAGTTGTCAATGTAGATACATGCATAAATAGCGTAACGGTAATACTGGACGTCGACGGTAAAAACTTGAGAGTTCTATGTAACCCGTACTGGGAACAAACTGCTGCCATTAGGATCGGCAACGAATACGGCGACTTACGACCTATCCGTAGAGGCGTAAAACAAGGGTGTGTTATATCACCAGATCTTTTTAGCCTCTACAGTGAGTATATAGTGAGAAATATTGACGATTTGGATGGAATAGAAATAGGCGGACAAAACATCAACAACGTAAAATATGCCGATGACACTGTCTTAATTGCAGATTCAGAACACAAACTCCAAAACATTCTTGACGTGGTTGTCCAAAAAAGCGAAGAAATCGGCTTGGACCTCAACATTAACAAAACAGAGTGTATGACTGTATCCAAGAAAGAACCACCCTTATGCCACTTCATGAGCAAAGGGGTACCAGTCAAGCAGGTCCTGATTCCTTCTTCAAGTTACGCACTACCCTAAACAATCGAAATATCACAATGTATACCAAGAAAAGAGTTTTGAAAGCATACGTTTGGTTGGTACTGCTATATGGTTGTGAGTGTTGGAACATCAGCGAAGAAACGCAAGCAAATTTAGAAGTAGCCGAAATGTGGTTTCTGAGAAGAATGCTCCGTATATAATGGACAGAACAGAAATCATACAAGGACGTCCTTGCCCTGGCCAACACCAAAAGATCACTCATCAATACAATACGACAAAGGCAGATGCAATTCCCTGGGTAGATTATGAGACATACTAATCTGGAACGCCTTGCTTTGTTGGGAAAGATCAAGGGCAGGAGAGCCAGAGGAAGGCAAAGAAAGACATTTTTACAGTCTCAATTGGGACTGTAAAAATGTAATTTCATCTAGATATTCTCTTCTATTCTCTTCTAACAATTGGGCTTCGAACAACAGTCTGAGCTGTAATGAACTCATCCATGCCTGCGGTGATAGGACGGCTTGGAGTGGCATGACCGCCGATGCCTGTAACAGGCTCGACACCTGACCAACCAACCAATACTGGGTTGTCTTTTGCTGTAGGGGGAAACCCTGTTTTTAGGATTTTAAGCTCTAGACAAAGGACTAAAAAAGTAGTAGCTCTATGGATTGACTTGTCAGAAAGTACTCAGTTTGGAACAGCAAGAGAAATTCAAGAATTCCATGCTCACTATCATCATCATGGACGGAAGGCTCATGGTTGAGTCGCCGTGGCTTCTTTCGTCATTGCTCTCCACTTAATCCGGTCTTGTGCTGCCCTGTACGCCTGGATGACAGTTAGTCCAGATTCTTCTTTGATGTTGTCCATGTACCTTGTTCTTAGCCTGCCCTTTTTCCTAGACCCGTAGACCATACCCATGATTAGCGTTTTCTCCAGTGTCTCGCTCCTTAGTACGTGTCCCAGGTATGACAGTCTCCGGTTCACTAAAGTCTGTGAAAGACGCTTGTCGCATTCTATTCTGCGCAAAACTTCCTCATTAGTTACTCTCTCTGTCCAACTTATCCTCAAGGCTCTCCTGTAACACCACATCTCAAAATTTCTGAGTCTTATCCTGTCGCTTTTCTTCAGAATCCACGTTTCACTACCATAGGTTGCGATGGGGAAGACTAGTGTATTCAGCAGTCTCTTTTTCGTCTTCTTGGATATCGATCTATCTCTCCAGACCGTTGTGAGAGCTGATGTTGCATTTTTGGCTACAGCAATGCGCTTTCTTATCTCTGGGGTGTCATTGTAGTCATTGGTGAAGAGTGCTCCCAAGTAGGTCATTTGATTGACATTTTCCAGTGGTTGTCCATTTACAAAAATGCTGTGTTCATTCCTGGTGTTTTGGCTCATGATTTTCAGCACTTTTGTCTTCTTTGCATTTAGTGATAGTCCAGCATTTTCTGAGGCTTCTTTTACTCTATCTACCAGTTCTTGTAGCTCCTCCATTGTGCTTCCTATCAAAACTACATCATCAGCATATCTGAGGTTGGAGATAGTCCTGCCCCCTACTTTCACACTGCCTTCATATCCTTCTAGTGCTTCTCTCATAATGCACTCTGAATATATGTTGAATAGGTGTGGGGAGATTACGCATCCTTGTCGTACCCCCTTTTCGATTGGGAACCATTCAGAATCTCCATAGGTCGTGCGCACCTTTGCTTTCTGGTTTTCGTACAATCCCATCAGCAGTTGGATGATATGTACAGGGATACCGATTTGTTTCATGTCTGTCCATAGCCTGTCATGCGAAACCATATCAAAAGCTTTAGAGTAATCAATGAAGCATAGGAAGATGTCCCTATTTCTTTCTCTATTCTTTTCTATAACCATCTTCAGGTTAAGGATTTGATTTCTCGTTCCTCTGCCTGGTCGGTAAGCCGCTTGTTCCTCTGCCACTTCATGATCCAGTGTCAACTTTAGTCTTTTTGCAACTACTTTCAAGATGGTTTTGCTACTGTGACTGATCAATGCAATTGTTCTGTTATTGCAACATTGTAATGTATCTCCTTTCTTTGGTATGGGTATAAAAACCGAATTCAACCAGTCTTGTGGCCATTGCTTTTCTTCCCAAATCTTGGTGCAAAGTCTGTGATAGAACAAGACGCCTGCTTTCCCAGAATTCCTTATCAACTCTGCAGTAATTTCATCATCTCCTGCGCTCTTGCCTTCCTTTAGCTCTTTGATGGCTTCCCTGATCTCTTCTAGCAATGGTACAGGTTCGCTGTCTAATTCTTCCATCTCTTGATTCGTGGTTGGAATAGTGTTATTTCTCTTGTATAGATCTTCACAATACTCTTTCCACCTCTCGCGCACTTTTTTACCATCACAAATGATGTGCCCCTCTTTGTCTTTGATTGTATCAACCTTAGGCTTAAATTTCCTGCTTAGGTTCCTAACTCCCTGATACAAGTCTTTGGTGGAATTTGTAATAGAATGCTCCTCTATGGATGAACACTGCTCATTGATATACCTCTCCTTATCGCGCCTCAGTAGTCTCTGCACTTTTCTGTGTTGGTCCATGTATATATGTTCGTCCTCACTGCTGTTCGATTTTCTAGACTTCAACTCTCTTCTCTTCCCTACTTCAGCGAGTGTCTCATCTGAAATCCAGGGAACATGCTTGCGTTTCTTGGTGCTGATGTGTTCTTTTGCGGATTTGAGAATAGCTTCTTTGCCTTCTGACCATAGTTCATCAGGTGTTTTCTCATCCTCTTCCTGGAGGAGTGCTTCAAATCTGTTGGTTATTGACACCAGATATTGGTCACTTAGGCAGTTGTAGTCCAATTTCAATGGTATTCGATTGTTGTTATTGAGTTTTGCCAGCTTCATCTGTAGATTTGCCACTAGTAGCTGGTGATCGGTGTTACAGTCGGCTCCGGGGCGAGTTTTCACGTCCTTGACACTACCTTTCCATTTTTGCTGGATGATGACATAGTCGATTTGGTTTCTTGTTCTCCCATCTGGGGATGACCATGTGTATTGATGTCGGGGATGGTGCTCGAACATTGTGTTTGCAATTACTAAGCCATTTGTGCCGCAGAAATCAAGTAATGTACTGCCTCTCTCGTTTCTCTCTCCAAGACCATGTTTATCGTGGGTACTTGTCGAGGTATCAGATTTTCCAACCTTTGCATTCATGTCTCCAATTACCATTAGCATGTCCCTGTTTGGAATAGAGTCGATCGTGTCTTGGAGCATGTCATAGAATTGTTCCAGTTCCTCGTCACTTGCAGCACTAGTTGGGGCATATGCTACGACTATGGAGAGATTAAATGGGCTTCCTTTGATCCTTAGGTGCAAAACACGGTCACTAATTGGGCTATATCCTATGATGGACTTGGATACTGCCTCTGATATAATGACTCCCACTCCGTGACTGTATCCTTCGCCTTCCTCCTTACCTGAAAAACAAATAGTTTTCCTTTCTGATCTAAAACTTCCTTTCCCTCTCCAGTTTGTCTCACAGATGCCCAAGATTTGAATGTTGCATCGGTCCATCTCATCGCACACTATCTTCAGCTTTCCAGGTTCTTTCATCTTTCTGACGTTCCATGTTCCAATATTAAGAGGCTTCCTCAGTTGTGTTCTTCCAGTAACCAATTTGTCATTGCCAGCCTGGTCGCCTACTGTGCAACGCGTCCCTTGTTTACCCACGCGACGGACGATGTGGTATGGATTTCTTTGTGTCGTAGTCATGACGAAAGAAGTAGTCTGGAGGTGTTTGTAGTGCTAGTAGGGCCCCCAACGTCCTTTCTACCACCGCAGTCCCTACATTTAGGGGATGTGCCCAGCCGTTGTCCTGTTTGTCGGATCTTCCGCCTGACCGCCTGATGCATCAGCCGTTGGTCACGATCTAGGGATTCATCCGCCTAATGCATCATCCATTGAGCTGCTGCCCTCAACTTCACCGTTACCCTGGTAGGGGAGCTTTGGGGTTGCTCGACTTGCTCAAGGTCTACCCCAAGACTGCGCAGGGAAGGAGCGCCTCACACCTCCTTGCAGGTTATTGGTTGTCTGTGAAAGCCAACCCCCGCTGCGTACCCAAATGCTCACTATAAGCCCTTCTAATTACAACAGGCTCATTCAAACCCTTTCTGACAAATGAAAAATCTCATAATCGTCTTTTAATGCCTCCAACTTAAAAGCAGATCAAAATTCCATATTCCTACAATACTAAAATGTATTAGATATATTTGCAATAATTTATTAATGCAGTTTTTTGTATTTTTGATTTGGCATGTCTCTATGAATGTTGCAACAGTCAACAAGCATCATGTCTATGTTTCATCGCCCTTGTTGCTGCTCCTCCATCAATTTAATGTTCTGGTATAACCTTGAACCCTGCTCATCATTAGCATCACTAAGGTATTCCTGGGATTGGTCAGAGTAACTAACCAGGTAGTGGCTTTTCTAAGTTTTTCTACCAACTCCTTGTAGTTTTCAGCTCTTTTCAAGCCTAAAACGTTTCTAACAACATCAACAAAAGAATCCCACACTTCTCTTTCTAAAATTGTCATTGAATTCGGAAACGCACTGTCCTTTATCATTATCCTAATTTGTTGGCTGTCGAAAATGCAACTTTCAATTTCTCTTCACTAGAACCTGGAAACAATATCCTCAAGCAGCTGAAGCGCTTTCCTTGCTTGTCACCTTCTTTGAAAAATTGTTTCGTAATCCAATTCATAACTAACGTGAAGTAGATGGAAATTTTTCCCTCTCAGCTAACTAAGAAAATGTTCTTCTAACCATCGTCAAAAATTTCTTCCTGGCTACTCTTTCAGCACCCAGTGTTTCTTCCTTGCACCCCTAGTCAAAGACAAAAAAGCATGGAAATTTAGTGTAGCCACCCTGTTGATCAAGTTAACTATTTTTAAGTTCACGCAAATGACCCACTCATTAAAACTATACTTTTTGAAAGACAACACCCTTCAAACGTCTTCATAGCTTTCCAAAACGTGAATATTGAGATAAAAATTGCCATAGCTTGGTAGAACATATTTCAAGCTGTGCTTGAATGACTCAATAAACAATCCACATTCTTTGGAATTATGGTTTTTTATTTACAACGCCTCCAAAAGTGTCTCAATAATCTGGGAGAAAACAAAGTAGTATATTTTGGAAAAACTGATGATATTCTTTTTTTCTTTCTCTGTACATGGAGACACTAGTTTCAAGAGCAAAAGAGTTTTTCTTCTTCAATCGCAAAGCCAACATCTCAGACTCATACTTTCACAAGTTTCTGTATCTCAGAAGATCATTCAACTCCAGTGGAATAATCTTGTGAGCATGCCATTCCTTGTCAATTTTCTTAAAATTGTCAGAAATTATACTACTCTCCTCTCATGCCTCTCGTGCCTGCTTTGCAAATTGAAAATGGATATCAGGAAAAGATGCAGTCTAAGTTGAAAGTATAATTTTCGCCCTATTTTTGGAAATTTAGTCATCAAATCACTAGTCAAGGAATTTAGGTCACAAGACAATGGTCACAGCTCGTATAATTCAATGAAATACAGAACGTTAAACTTGGCATGTAAATACTTGAAAAATCTGTTTTGTGTTTTGTTTCTAATATAACTTTTAAAATACACTGGGAGCTTTGCTGGTATCACCTCTTCATTAGTTTAGTTTACAACATAATAAAGCATAACGTAATAGCGATGAACATATCACAAGAAAAGAGGATTTCTGCCTTTTGAAAATCACTCGGTCTGGAAATAGAGCTGTTGTTATATGATTTCAAAAGCAAACGTGTTCACAGGCAATGAAACTTGCTCAAAAGACAAATGATCTCAAGTAAAACCATTCAAAATACTTTTAAAACAAAATAATTGTTCTAAACAGTTTGGGAGGCAAAATGTTGGAAATAGCAGACCCAGATGAAATCAAAAATTAAACCATACAAACATCAAATAATTGACCCGACAAAACAATCACTGAGAGGAACAAATTTATTAAAGCATAGCTAAGATAGAACGATAAACGATAGCACTTGCATTTTTGTACCCTCACCACATGTACTGTCCGATTGTGGAATATTGCTCGGAAATGGAAGCCAAAGAAACACTTGCAGCAAAACAAATTTACCGACTATTTATCTGCCAAGTTTTAATGGAGATATCACAAAAATTATGGGAAAGTTTTTAACACTAGAAATATTGAAACAAAACCTTATCGGTCAGCTCAATCAATTTGAATAATTTTGGCATGGAAACCTACTTCTCATAATTATGTTAGAATATCCAAACACATTCCGTTGCAGATCACCATGCATACAGATGTTTGGGTCTTTGAAAAATTGATTGATTTAGTAAGGAAGTTGAAGTAGGTCATAAAATCAAGAAGCCTCTGTGAAAGCAACAAAGAACAAAAAGAGGGATTGCAAGGAGTTACATTCAAAATTTTTCGCAAGATTATCCTTGTATACAATGAGGATACACGCCGTCTAATACCAGTTCGTTGTTTTTTGGTGGCTGTTTTTTGTGGCAATGGAACATTTTGAAAAATTCTGACCTTTGTTGGAGTTTCTTAATTACAGGTCATCTATACATATTGCAAAACTAATTGAAACTGGGAAGATTGTAAGTGACACACAAGGTTGTGTATGCTGCCAGGACTTGGACAGAGATTTCAACAAGGTAAAAACAAAGAAAAAGAAGAGTTGTCTAATGTGATCACTGTTACGAGCTATGCGCTAAAGCAAGGCAGTGTCTAAAATTTTCTCTGTTCTTACTAGAACAACATTAAGTTACCAAATTCAGAACTGTGAGTTTGATGACATCAAATTACTTCAATGTTTGATACAGTCAATGAAGATTGATTATTCAATGATGGGTGCAGACTACATTGAAGAAGAACAAAAAATTATTTGAAATCGAAATATTTTTTTTGAAGTGAGAATGTAATATGTGGAAATGAAAAAGGTTTTAGCCTAACACTTCAACACTTGATTCCCGAAACGAAAATTACATTGAAAGTTATGAATTCTCATATACTTAAGCCAAGGCTGGACATGCAAGTCAATTGAAAGCATTTTTAGAACATTCTAATGGTTTACAACCGTATGAGGCATAATGTCATTAAGTTGTAAAGAAATGACAGAAAAAAAGAGAAGAAGAAGGAAAGAAGAAGAAGATTAAGCCAAGAGATTAGTTAATCTTACACTTAAAATCATTCAAATCATTTGACACAGGAAAATACGTAGAACCCAATGAGCTCCAAAATCTTGCAGTGCGAGGGAAAAAATGAGGGAAAAACTACAGTAGCAGAAATGTTTATTACAACGAGGAACAACCCAAGGGAGAACCCAACTGCCTAAGAATAAAGACGTTAAGAGAAACGAATCATAGGGAATGCACCAAACTTAGCTGGTATTGACAAGGAAAGGCCATCAGAACACTTTCCACGATAGTACCTATAGAAAAGACTGAAACAAGCCGTATTCCGTCAATGAAACAAAAGATGAAGAGTTGCAGCAAGATTTGGATCTATCAAGTACAAGCACGTCTTTGAAGTCGATCAATAAAATCTAGATGGATGGCGGAGCATGACAACATTACTCCATGTTTTGCTGCCATTATAGAGATTTGTAGGGTTAAGAACAGAATGATAGTCCATGAATATTCAAGGAATATAAGTGCCAAGCTTTTTATTGAACGACATCATTTTTGTTTTAGTATCATTTAAAGAAGCCAGATACTTTCTTCCCGATACTTTGACACCCTGAAGGTCAGATTCTAAATCTTCTACAACTTTGACTTGTTCTTACTGAGTTGCTTTGTGGTCAATACCAGGGTACAGGGCAGTGACATAAGCAAAAAATTTAAAAAATTCATTAGAACCAAGAATAGAACTTTTAGGAACGTCAGTATTAATAGAATATAGAATTAATATATTAATAATATTAATAGAATAGTGATGCACATTTTACGATCTATAAAAAAGGACTTAATGGTTGCACAAATACCATCACCAGAAAGCTTATCAAGCAAGCCAGCGTACAGCACCTTATCAAATGGCTTGAAAGTATTCAACGCTATACCAGGCGCATCCATAAACCTATAGATAAGTTCCTTGATTACAGTCAAAAGGTCACCAGTGAAACGAGATCCTCTATATCTGTACTGACATCAACAAAGAGACCTCTATTCTGCAAGAATTGTAGCAACGCATTGTTAAAAATCAGTTCAAAGAACCCACTAATGACAAAGAATACTAAAAGATCGATACTTACGTGGATCAAATGAATCACTTTCATCCTTGAAGACAGAAACAAGATTAGGAACTTTCAACTACCTTATCAATGACAGAACTTAGTATCAGAAGCTTCTTCTTTCTTTTTTCGGCTGCTCCCGTCAGGGTTCGCCACAGCAGATCATCCATTTCCATTTGGTACGGTCCTCAGCGTCCTCTCTTCTCACTCCCAGCGACCTCATGTCCTCTTCAATTGCATCCATGTAACGTCTCCTTGGTCTTCTTCTTTTTCTCCTCCCAGGCATATGCATCTCTAACATTCTTCTTCCGATATAGTTCTCTTCCCTTCCCATCACATGTCCAAACCATCGAAGTCTTGCCTCTCTTTGTTTCAATCCTAATCTTCTAATATGTGCTGTTCCCCTATGTACTCATAAGTATCAGAAGCTCATTTTCTAAAAAATGAATCCTAAGAAATATCATCAAGAAATTGACCAAATCCATCCCAGTCAGCCTGGTCATATTTAAAAACCTTATGATGATATAGTTGGTCAACAAGGTTTGAAACAGTTACCTTAAACCACACAGTGACAACAACCTGATCGGAAGATTCCAAAGGAGGTCAAGATTAAACTGTACAATTTTCAGGTACATAAGTTAAAAGGAGATCTAAAAGAGAAGGTTTTTCTGAATCTGAATCAGGAAATCCTGTTGGAAAATTAACAAGATGTACAAGATAATGGGGAAGAGCAAAGTTGTAAATAACTTCTTCAGGTATCTCAGTCCTGTGAGAATGACTTATTCAGTACATGTGATGAGCATTGAAGTCACCAAAGACAAAGATGTTAGCTGTGTGATGCTTGTCCAAGTCCTTATCATTGGAGTCTGATACTGTCTCAATAACTGAGCAAGAATCAGAAGAGACGATTGAAAGTACATGAGAAGGATTTTCTTTAGGTTCAAGTTCTTTTACTCTAACACCTGGAAGATCCTGTCGAAGATAGATAGCAAGACCCTGAAGATACGTTGTAGAAACTAGTCCAAACAAAGGGAAATACTATTCAACATGAAGATCACGTTTTCATTCACGTTTGAACGAATTTCCTGATAATATTGGTGTGGAACGTCAGCAGATCGAGAGTATAATGACATTTTCTATGAGTGAAGTGTTGTTCCAGGCGAGAATTCTAGCAGCTAACACTAACGTCGGGAGTTAGCTTTTGAGCTTCTCAGAGTCAGAAGCGGAATATCCAAGTCAGAAAAGTGATAGGTTTTAGAGTCAGTAAATAGAAACTAAATATCTCTATTAAAATCCTACTTGTGTCATCAGAGACGAATAACAGTGACAGAATAATGAGAGTAAAACAGACGTTGTTAGAATCGAAGGGGAAAGAAAGGGACGAGTACGATGTTGAAATTTGTGGTTCACGCACCGAAAATTTGAGGAAGAGTCATGGAATGTATTAAATGGGACGATAAAACTCTCGGATGAAAGGGGGAGGGGGAGCCTGATGAATGCAGCTTTTTGCACAATATAACCCCAAGATTGGAATAGAAGGAAGCTTTAACCCCCTAGAGAGCTGTCTTTAATTATAAGTGAAGACATCCAATGGAGGAAACTGTGAAAAGGCTGCTACGGTAAGCATAGATGAGGAAGTTTGGGTCAAGCTTGCTGATTCTCGAGCTACCTCTCATTTGACCAAGGGTCGTGTCACGAGCATCAATAGGAGAAATAACGTCTCCACAGATAGGATGTATGTTCTCGATATTAGGACAAATGCGCTGTCTCTGGGAGACACACAAGGTGGGGGCAGAGAATGAAGATGAATATGCCCGAGATTCAAGATAAGAAAAGTAAAGCTGAATCTATGGAGTCTGAGAGAAGATGTCTCAGAATGAAAAGGCATCCTCCTCATTTCATGAGAGACTGTTTCATAGTTTATCAGTGACTGATAAACTATGATTGTTCAATTTCTTAAGTGGAATTGTTCATTATTGTTGTGTTTTGTTTGTTTGACCTTGAGATCAAGGGGGCGTGCATTGCCATATAAAGTTACTGTAAATATTATGTAGATTTAATCGCTTGACAATATGTGTCTATGATGTATACCACTTTTCATGTTTGTAAGTGGAAGTTGTGCATGTGAGCATATTTGTTTGCATTAAAGTTAATTCTTAAATATTGTATAACATATATATATATATATATATATATATATATATATATGAGAGAGATCAATAGATAGATAGACGGATAGATGGATGGATAGATAGATCAACAGATAGATGGATAGATAGATAGATAGATAAATAGATAGATAGATAGATATATAGATATATATATATATATATATATATATAGAGAGAGAGAGAGAGAGAGAGAGAGAGAGAGAGAGAGATAGAGAG
>RDPX01000176.1:1012145-1056814 GCA_003991215.1 Morbakka virulenta | reverse complement strand
CCAAACGGATCCTATATCTACACTAGTAGCAAAGCGAAGATGGTCTATGCTAGGTCATGTCCTACGCATGGACATCAACACCCCCACCCAGAAAGCCCTTAAACTCGCCATATCAGGAGCTACAATGTATAAAGGCAGAATAGGACGCCACTCTACAAATCTTCTCAGCACCATCCGTGAAGACATCAAAAACTCCGGACTTGGGCAACTCCGTACCAGAAAACAGCTCCAGAGCCTAAGGGAAAAAGAAAGAGAGACGAAGAACTGGAAACGTTTCAACGAAGGTCTGATTGCATCTATGGGATGTCCTCGACTACTAAAGAAGCAGAACACAGAGGATAAGTAAGTAAGTAAGTAATAGATTTTAAACTGAAACTTTCCAAATTAGTATACAGAAAGCTTAGAAATTAGCTACAGAACAAATGGCTCCCCTCGTGAACTTCTGCGTCCAGCATGTGCCTACAAGATCATCGGTAGTGTCCTTAAACTTTGCCTTTACCTTACTTTTCCCATTAACGTAATGCCAAGTGGTACATAAAGCCTTGACGCTTCCCTGTTGAAAACTGTGGCACGTGCCATGTTCTAGGATCTCCATCCATCAAATGGTCTTTCATTCTCAACCGTTCTTCTCTAGGTGGTTTCTCCTCAGGATGTGACCAATGTTCTTCCACCTCCTTCGTCTTACCTCACTTCTCATTCTTTCTACCCTAGGTTTTCTTTATACGACTTCGTTTCTTGTGTGTTCCTGCCAGTGCACCCTCAGACTGGACTCGCCTGCCTGCCAAACATGGACGTGTCCATGTTTGGCAGGCATTCATCAGGACAGTCTTTACTAGGTTTCTGAACAGCCTCAGCCTGATATTATAGCTGAAGCTTTGTGACTTCCGGGCTTTCCGGAGACCTGAGAAAGCAGCTGCTGCTTTGGCTACTTTGGTTTCCAGGTCTACGATGCCACCTCAGAAATTCGAGACGAAAGCTCTTAAATATCAAAACTTATCAAGATCTTTAGACGACTCTCCGCTCATAGTGAGGCTGTCTTGGTTTTTGGCATTCATTCTCAGCACTTTGAATTTCCTAATGTTTACTTTCAGGCCTATGCAATCCCCATTTGCCACCAAACTGTTGGTCTTCTGCTGGAGCTACTATTTTGTTGATGACAGTAGTGGAATATCATCAGGAAAGTTCAGATCATCAAACTTCGTTGTGAACGTCCTCTTAATTCCGTGTTCCATTTCCTACTGTTCTTCTCCAGTTATCCAGTTAATGATAAGCAAAAACAGGAAACCAAACATGTTGCACCCTTGTTTCAACAGGGTCTTGATCTTGAACTAGTCTGTGGTGCTGCACTCACCAATCATTGCGCCTTCAAAATCATATAAGGCTTTCGCCATTGTGATGATCTTCTCTGGTATTCCGTATGGCTTTTCAGGCTTTTTGAGTGCCAGTGGGTCTATTTTGATATCAGCCATTTCATAACTTACTGTATCTTCCTCTACTGTGGGTTTTCTAAGCTCCGAAGGAAGTACACCATCCCTCCTTTTCGTCCCAGGAACTTTCCTGAATTTCGTTTTCTAAAATGTTAGTAAGATTAATTGTAGGAAAACAGAAAATTTTGTGCCAGCTGGGGTTTGTACAATAGCAATCTTCCAAGTATGTCGGCTGACCTGGATTTCAGATGGAAGGTATTGAAACGCTCGGGAGTGCACTTTTCTTCTAAGGGCTAAATTATGTGTCATAGTATGCTACTAAAATTAATGTCAGACAAAGTGACATTTCTAATTCGACATTTTCCCCAAAGTATGTTATAAAAATTAATTGTCAGACATGGTGACATTTCTGATCCGACATTTTCATGTGTTTCGACACTTTTATTTACTTGCAAGCACAAAATTTTTTAGTTCAATATTTCATTTCAGTTGGTTTATTCTACTTCATCAATTCGTTTCTGTTTTCCCAGTATTCACACAATCGAGAGTGCATTTTTCCCTGTAACAATTAAAATATGAGGTCACGGTATCGGATATTAGAAATAATTGCCCTGCATAGTAAATATTGTGATCCGACATTCTCCAGTGTTCTGACGCTTTTATTGACTTGTAAGCACAAATTTCTTTTATTTTAATTTATTCAGTTTATTCCATTCCATCATTTTATTTCCAAAAAATATATTTTTCCTTCAATGTTTTCATTGGAATGTTCCACTTCTTTTTCCTTAATGATATCTTTATTTAAAATACTTATTTGCTATTGCTTGCTGGCGTCAAAAAATTGTTTAGATTGAGCCTTGACTATTTCAATCGTCTAATTGGATACAAGATCATATGTTAAGCCATGCATAATTCTGTCATTAATCACCGTTGCATGAGCTATGTTAGTAGTGTCAGTTAACTAATTTATACTAATTGTGTCAGTTTTTTGAGTCAATAAATGTGTTGATCTTAGTAAACCGCAAACACGGTCTTACCTTCTTTACAATAGTTAAATTTTCCTGTCGTGGACCAAATCAAGTTATATCGCGACCTTTCTTGCGACCCACTTTTTCTCTCGAAATTAGCAAACTTCCAAATTCAATTGATCGTTTCAGTTAATGTTCAGTTCTTACCTATCTCTAAAAAAAGTTTTCCATATTTTTCAGTCACTTTATCGCCAAAGAATTTTTTCACCTCCATCCTTCAGACCTGTAGGTAAGTGCCGGAATATTGATATTATTAATACGTTCAAAGGATCTTTTGTCGCTTCAGTTGGCATACGTGTCTACCTCTAGCAATAAGACACATCATTTCTTTGTTACCCTTTACTAAAGAACTTCAGAAATGACAGAAATCTGCCGCTTAGGTACGGAGATGATTCTGATATTTCCTTTCTTAAGTTAAATCTCATACATGCCAAAGAAGTAAGCTGATGACTTAAAAAAAGGATAACAACTGTAGGAAACTAGCCACGTCTCATATGTCAACTTCTTAGTTTCTCTTTTAGTTGATGGGCTTTAACTGATTCGTATTATAAGACCATATTTCATGTTAAACAAACAATTGAAACTAAATAGATTATTCAGCTACCGTATTTCTTCAAATTCATATCCCTCTAATAAATGGCTCCTTTTAAAACGCCACACTTTTCGGGATGATGAATGAAAACATGAATTCTTGCTACAAATGTGACGGAGCCCTCTGTGAGTGTAATTATGAGGAGCGAACTGCATTTTAGAACTGATATAAAACAGACAGTTGATTGATATTTTAAAGCAAGGGAAACACTCAGATTTTGTTCCCATTCTAAATTTAGAGTCTTAGATTTTTTCATCATTACAACAAAAACAGAATGAGTCCTGATGATTATATTTTACACACACACACACACACACACACACACACTCTCTCTCTCTCTCTCTCACACACACACACACACACACACTCTCTCTATCCATCTATCTATATATATATATATATATATATATATATATATATATATAGAGAGAGAGAGAGAGAGAGAGAGAGAGAGAGAGAGAGATAAAACATATATATCCTATAATAATTTTATTACATTTTTATNGGATGATGAATGAAAACATGAATTCTTGCTACAAATGTGACGGAGCCCTCTGTGAGTGTAATTATGAGGAGCGAACTGCATTTTAGAACAGATATAAAACAGACAGTTGATTGATATTTTAAAGCAAGGGAAACACTCAGATTTTGTTCCCATTCTAAATTTAGAGTCTTAGATATTTTCATCATTACAACAAAAACAGAATGAGTCCTGATGATTATATTTTACACACACACACACACACACACACACACACACTCTCTCTCTCTCTCTCTCTCACACACACACACACACACACACTCTCTCTATCCATCTATCTATATATATATATATATATATATATATATATATATATATATATAGAGAGAGAGAGAGAGAGAGAGAGACAGAGAGAGAGAGAGCTATCATATGTATTCCTTATGATAGTTCTAATATTCTTATATTTTTTAGCACTGTCGATAGCTAATAATTACTTCAATACTGGTTTTTATATATATATATATATATATATATATATATATATATATATATATATATATATACATATACGTATGTGTATATATATACATATTTATTTATTTGTATGTTTCGGTTTTTTTCCAATAAAGTAATGAAATCTAATCTTTCGGGTTTTCTTTTGTAACATTCTTCGAATGTTTGTTTACTCCTTTCAAAGGTCGTAAATTTTACGTACTGGCTTTCTTTCTCCCAAAAAAAGAAAACAATTATTACATATATACGTATTTATTTATTTATTTATTTATTTATTTATTTCTAATCTTTTGGTTCTCTTGTGACATTCTTCAAATGTTGGCTTATTCCTTTTCGTTTAACATTTCAATTTATCATTAAACAACAAAATCACTCTGTTCTCTTTCCTCATATAAGAACAAATATTTTGATCGATTTGTCAACTTTTAAATAGCATCTCAAATCAATTTTTAGAGTTAGAAAGGCACATGATCAAAAACCTTTCGTGTTTTTGCTCTGACTTGATAAATACCTTGAAAAGCACGTGATCAAAAAGCTTCCGGGTTTTTTGTTAAGACTTGATAAATACCTTTATCATTTTTGTTGTCTATTCTTGCTTCTTTTCTTCCGGCACCCCTGCTTACCAATATTTCACCTGTTGGTATTAGTACTCCTTTCTCCATACCACCCAAATAAACATGTGTTAAAATTCGTTTTGTAGAAAACCTGAAAACTGCTGCTTGTTGTTTGATCCATTTTGAAATAACTTGTTTAGAAAGAATTTTTTTCTGTCGGAAGTACGTGCGTGTTACCAGCTTCAAATGCTTGTATGCCTCGGCGTAAAACCAAAAAGATAGAGAACCTTGCTTATCATTACAGTTGTTATCAAGACAGAAATAGCTTTTATCTGAAGCTTAAAACAAGCTAAGTTGAAGTTTTTTAGGGGGATTGGTTGGCGTTTATGACGGGAGTGGTTATGTCAGGCCATTTTCTCAGACATATAAATACAATGAGCAATTTTTAAAAGGCCTAAATAATTGGCTTTTGTTACTTTTTATTGCAAACAATGTTTTCCAAATCCGAGACCCCAAATGATTTATTTCACAGCCTTCAAAATCTCAGATTTTAGACTTGAAACATTTTTTTCAGTCCTCAAAATATCAGACCCGAAATAGGTACATGATCATCTCCGTCATAGAACCCAATGAGTCCCCACTAAAGCTAAAAATACAAAAAATAACAACATTTGTGCAACTCTTAAACAGCTCAAAATTGATGAAAGGCTTCTTTATACAAGCTGGCCTATTATCATCTTTAGCTTCTTAGTCTCCAAATCAGGTCTTCTATCAACGTAATACTTTTCCCAGTTCAATTAAAATTTCTCTTAATAGTCTAAATTTGATAATGATCTTTGTGGAAGAAAATGAAACATTATCAATATCAATTGGATTCCCTATAGGATAACGGTTGTAAGATGATTAATGGCTTTTGCCATGATAAACTATTTTATTGTTATTGGGAAAGTCAGATCCACGTGTTGATTGACTTTCCATGAAATAACTGTAATAAAATCAGATAGTCCTCTGTCTTTCTGTGACAATTTCAAAAAGCAGTATGGTCCAAAATAAAATTTGCTCGTCTAGGCAAAGTCTTTACTTTAGCTTACCTCAAATTGTAATTTTCACTATCCCTTCCTTTTTCTTACTCCTTTAATTAATAAAATCTACAAAATATTTAAAGCATTTTGCCAATCGTTATCTTATTCTTTCTTTTTTGTCTTTTTCTAATATCATGTTCTTGTTTCACTCTTTCTGTTTTTCCTTGTCAACCCTTTATGTTATCAATGTTTTATACCCTTGTTTGGGGGAAAGTTATAAACATTTTGTCAGCACTACTGTTCAGTTCTGATTTTTGCTCCTTTAAATACTAATAGGCACAAGACACGACATACCAACGGGATCTTCAAAAGATTTAAGTAAATCACCACACGGCGTTCCCACCAAGTATATTGAAACGCGGAGTGATGTATCATGGTACTTGTATTATAGATAAACCATTGTAGCCATAGTCGAACTCGGAAAAAGTACTTCTTTTGGTTTAACTCAACAAATATTTCTACAACAAAATGAAGAATCGTGCAACGCAACAGAATTTCAGGTACATTTCGGTAATCCTTATTGTTTAATTGTCACGGGGAAGTATGTCTACAGTACAACCAGGCAGGTAGTACTTATCTTACTTTCCAGCTGTGATAACTAGTTAATAGTTACAAAACTAGGTGTAATTTTGTAACAATGTGTGCAGGTTTCTCTCTGATCAAGTGCTGAATAATCTTATTTACTCCTTAAAACGCAATAACTGGGCTGTTAGTAACCTCGAAGTGTCGCGTTGCATTTATAGTTGGTATGGTTGGTAGGTGACGATAGATAGAGATGAACAGAGAAAGACTGATAGAGAAAAACAGACGGGGAGAAGGAAAGAGAAAGCGAGGGACAGAGAGGAAAAGAGAGAAAAAACAGAGAATACGAGAGAGAGAGAGAGAGAGAGAGAGAGAGAGAGAGAGAGAGAGAGAGAGAGAGAGAGAGGGAGAGAGAGAGAAGGAGGAGGGCAGAGAGAGAAAAATAGAGAGAAGGAGAGACAAAGAGAGAAACTGAAGGAGAGAGAGAGAGAGAGAGAGAGAGAGAGAGAGAGAGAGAGAGAGAGAGAGAGAGAGAAGAGAGAGAGTGAGACACACACACAGACAGACAGACAGACAGAGCTTAGTGTCTAAATGCTCAATTATTGGGGAATTTTTTTCAATTGATTAATAAAGAATAGTACTGGAATAGTCAAATTATACATGATACAAAATTTGACTAACCAATTAAAAATATGTTGATTTGTGTCGAAATCTTCTCGCTTGCACTCTATTGGACAAATTTTAATTGCGATATTCAAGCACTGAAATATCAATCTAGCATTTCTAAAAGTGACTTTATTTCAGATTGTGAGCAATAAAATAACTACTAATACGAGGCATAACGTCCGTACACTGATGTATTTGTCTCACTGTTATGATCTTGAAGCTAATTTTATTTCTAGGTTCATCAAAGATACATTTGTAACTGTTGCTTAATCTTTAGCCCATTGAGGCTTAACCTTGTGCAATGCTGAAACGTTTTTTAGCTACCTATGGTAAAACAAACAAAAAACTGGTCATTGAAATAAAAGCTGTCTTTTTTCGTCCTGACTCTTATTACAAGTAACGACCTTAGTTCGCTATTGACCAACTCACAAAGTCCACCAAAAAGTGATTGAAATGCACATGTTCAATCTTATTATCTTACAAAATAACTTTGTTTAATTTGGATCAAAGTTGACTGAGTGTTTATTTTCTGATTAGTTAATTTAAAGACAGGTGTATAGAAAGTCTACAAAATATCGTCCAGTGTCTGCTTTCAGCTTAGCTAATACTCTTTTCTTAACATTCTTTAGTGGTAAGAGACGGCATTTAAAATGAAAATGTGTACCACGTCTAAGTCTTCGCTGGTAAATCTCCACATAGGAAAACATTAAAGTTGTTCAACCTACCTTAAAAGCTAACAGAGTCTTCGTTGACACCGATATTTTAACCTTTACCATTCTTTTTATGGTCTGGTAATCTAAGCTATCAAACCTGTATTTACCACAATATAACCCTTAACTACCCTCGTGTAGTCAAAAGGTAAATGTAAATTCGAAATAAAAATAATAAAAACAAACTGTAACGGTACTTTTATCTAAAAGGAGTTGTTTACTTTGGGGTCCTGATTTCCCCGATATCAAAACCCATGTCTTAAGAAAATTCAGTTTCTACTGTGTATAATACTAGTTCTAACATAAGTGTGAACTAAATGACTGCTTTACGTCAAAAAAGAGTATGTATAATCTCTAAAGTTTGTCTGTACACACTTACTCACTTAAGGTCCGCCTGCAGCATAGACCGGCGATAACATTCTGCCACAGTTCTCTGTCCTTGACTGCTCTCTCCAGCTGTTTCTAGGTTTGTCCAGTCTTTTTAGTGTCAGCCTCGAGTTCACGGCGCCAAATGTTCCTTGGCCGTCTTCTTTTCAGTTTCCACTGAGAGTTTTACCTACGTTCCTGCTGAGTCAAGTTACTGGCTGGTTTCTTCACAGTTAGCCTGATTATTGGCATCTTGTCTTCGACTGGCAGCTGACCGGTATCCTACCACAGAACTGTTCTGATTATGTCAGGCCAGTGGATCTGGAGGATTCTTTTTAGGCCGTTGAACGTCTGCACTTCCCTGATGATGGCCTTCTTTATCGTTCATGTTTCCCCTCCATACAGTAGGACTGACTTAACTTTAGAGTTAAACAGCCTGGCTCCCACATTTATTATCTCGTCCCGAATCTGTCGGTGAAACAGTGCAACATGGACAAATAAAAGTGTACTGCAATTATTGAGAGATCCGAAGGACTGAAATATGTGGAGGAGCGTGATCGCCAACGTTCTCAGAGGACATGGCACATGAGGAGGAGGAGGAAGACAAAAACGTTCCTAAGGTCTTTTTTCTTGGGTAACTTGATGAGGTATCCATTCTTTCATACGGCTGGTACTTCTTCTACACCATATCTACCGTGATCTCCAGGTCTGCCTTGAGTGCTTCTCCTGAGATGCCAAGAGACTGGGCTTCCTTGCCATTCTTCAGCAGCTTAATGGCTTTTTAATCTCTTCTCTGCTAGCTCGCTACAGTTGATGTTCAGGTCATTGTCAGCTGGGCCATGTTTAGGGCATTTGGAGAAACAGGTCTATTCGGGAGCTCTTCAAAGTACTCTGTCCGCCTATTTAGTTTTTTCTCTCTTCCACGAATAATGTTTCCATGTATTTGACTGGTCAATTGTGTCTACTGTGCTTTCCTGACGGTGTCTTGCTAGTGTCATACAGCCGCTTCATGCTATTACTGGGTGCTGCATCCTCGACTTTCTACTCCAGACCATCAATAATCTTGAGCTGGACTGCTCTTGCAATTCTCCTGACTTCCCTGTTGAGTTCTGAGAAGTCTTTTTGTACCTTGTCATTTCTTGCTGTGGTGCGACTCTTGTTTACTGCAGTCTTTTTCTGCCTCCTCTCCTGGATCTTGTATAGTCTGTCTGCTGATACTCATTCCTCCTGTTCATAATTTTTGGGGGTTTTACTTCCTGCCATGTTGATGTAAATGGCTCTTTCACTTTCTGGCACTGTTTCTCAGTGGTGTTCTCTTTTCAAGCAGTTCTCGTAGCACATGGTACTTCTTGGTGACGGGCAGTCTTACGTCTCTGATCTTAGAGATTTTCAGTAGGCTGGCGTATTTCTCCCTCTTTTTTGCTCCTTCCATCCAATTTTTCTTCAGTTATAGTTTCCATTTTGTTATCAGCAGGTGGTGATCAGGTCCTACAACTGCTTTTGATTTTTTTCAATCATGCGGTATTCTTCTTCTTCAGCTGCCAGGTCTGCTACAGATAGCGGCGATCATGTCCCTCCGTTCCTGTCTATCGCCAGTTCTCCTGATGAGATCATTGTTCGGGAGTTCTTTCTTGGTGGCGTAGATCTTTAGTCGGTGTATTTAGTCCTCTGTCTTCCTCTGCTTTTCACTCCGCTGATTTTGGCACACAGTATTTATTTTTCTAGACTGCTGGCTCTGACAACATGATCAAAGATATCTTTTATCCGGCTATTTCCATAACTTGATTATTTGTCTTCTTTTCAGCCCAGGATATCCTCATAATTCTCCTGATGTACCACATTTCTACTGCTTCAAGTGTTCTTTCCAGGATTCTTTTCATGCGGTATTATCAAAAAAAAATTTCATAGGACAATAACTCAAACGATCCAAGGAAGGAACCAGTTGCAGATAACGGAAGGCCCTCGGTCTCTTGATAAGTGGAAGGTTCGGTGTCCACTCTGATTTTAAGCGTATATAGGTTTTTATGTGAGGGAGGAAGATCTATGATAAAAAGAATCATTCTAGATATAGAGAGACTAAGTGTACATAACTAAATAAAAGGAAAAAAACAGGGAAAACCGGCGACAAGTGGAAAGGCTTGGATCAAAAGACAGGAGTTGAACTTAGGCTTGAGAATTGTCAAACAATATGATGGAGTAAAATACTAAAAACAACAAAGAGTTCCACAACCTAGCTGTCCGAGGAAAGAAACAATATTCATAGAAAGATTTACCAAAAAAGAAGCAACAACTGCGTAAGAATGAAGACGGTCGGAGAAACAAGTCACAAGGGATGCAACAAACTGGACAGGTACCAACGAGGAAAGCTCATTATAATACTCCTCTTGATAATACCTTTAGAAAAGACTAAGACAAGTCACATTGTGTGGACGAGACAAAGGTTTAAGAGGAACAGCAAGACTTGGACCTATCCAGTAACAAATAATTCTCTGAACTCAATCAAGGACATCATAGTAAGACGAGGAAGCATCTGCCCACATGTGACAACAGTATTTCATGCTAGGACGGATGATAAACTTATAGAGATTCACGTTAAAAATAGATAGTTAAATTAAAAAAACATACCTGAGGCAAACTACTCCTCTGAAACTCTTTTTTCTCAGCGGTGCATCTTTTTGGAAATAGGAAAAAACTACAATGAAACCAGCTAAGAAATTCATTAAAAATAAGGTGTTTACGTGGTATGTTTGATCCAGTAGTACTTGTAATGCTCTTACCCAATAAGGAGTGTAGCTTTATATTATTAATAACTGGTAACCCTAATTGTTTTGTTTTTTAGTACAAATGTTTTGAGCGATGTTGCCTACGATGAAAGTGAAATATTTATTTCTCTCATTGAAAGAATGTTCACTCCAGAAAGTCTATAATTTAACAACTTCAAAAATTTCAGTTTCAGAATTCAAATACTGTAGAAGTTAATGGTTTCCTAATAAAACCAGCTCACTAGCCTACCGGCCTATTGAATTTCCAACTCGCCCACTATTCTGGGAACAGATATTCAGAGAGAGAGAGAGTGATATTGATAGAGACATTGCAATGTTTCCAAGACTACTAGTAACTTATACCAGTCTTAAGTGATTTTAAGAAGCAAACTGATTAACTCGCTTTAAACTAACGTTGCTGTTGGCTATGGATATTCACTTGTTCGGCGGGTGAGGGGAGGTTTGTTTCCCGTTTCATGAAACCGGATCGATTTCAACGGAGTGGTCTTCAAATTTGCCTCCAGCAACTTGCACAACAACAACAACAACATGGAATCTCCAGAGAGTTAACGATGCAGTCTTTCAGGTAGTCGCTAATAGAACTTGACAGGATGCCATTTAGTATGTTTAATTTAAAAGCTTCTAGGGGAAGTTTATATATCAATTATTCTTGTTGTAAAGTATTATGCTTAACTTTTTAAATACGTCACCTCCATGCTACAATATTCAAGACATTCAGTCAATTCCAGTGCAGTGGGTAATTAGAAAATTTGGTTTGAAAGTTGTGGATTTATTCGAAAGGTTTTCATTTGATGAAGGTGCTCCGTCTTCAAAATAGTCACAAACTCTAGATTCTTAAAAGAAATCCTAAATTAAGAAATTGTCTAGGATCTTGGTTAGCACAATAGAATACTTTATAGACTTAAAAGGTTCTTTTTGTAAGGGACAATACTGTAGTTAATAAGACTTTAGATTTTCGTGCATAAGACAATATGGAATAGAGCACTTCTCCTAATATTTACTGCATTTTACATAAACACCAAGACTTACAGTCCCTATGAGCACTAACATTGTGTTTCCCAACCAAAGAATAATTGAGAATTTTTGAGAAAAAATTTAAGTTTTTCCTATAAGAATTCTTTGTTTAAAGATGCTTCTGTGTTTCACAACACTTGGGAATTACAATCAAATTACAAATTAGTGCAAACCATTAAAAATTTTAAGAATTCTTACACAAATGCTGTTCTTTCAGAAATTGAAATGGTGTGGGCACACGATGTTTCCTTTACCCCAGCAAATTTTACGTTGATGTTTAGAAAGGATAAATTTGCTAGATGATGGTCAATGGAAATAATATGTATAATATAATAATTTAATAATATAATACAACAGAGGAGGACATTTTTTCAAATATTGAGCCTGGTGTGTCCATTGAAAAACATTTTTATTACTATTGTTGTCAAACAAAGCAGCTTTGTTTTATGAAAGATTTGGAGCAACATCAGCCTCTCGACCACGAATTGTCTGCCACCGTAGATGTAGTCACTCAGCATTGTTTTTATCCTTAGAAATGTTGCCATGACGCTGTAGCTAGGGCCTTAATTTAGTTGCTATGGTGATTAATAGGGTACGTTGCCCCCAATGGTTTGAGAAAGTCGCATTTCTAAATTGTAATTATCAGTAATAGTACATATGTGATTTCTGAGTTATTAACAACAACAATGACATGATATATATGATATATATCATATGATGTCTCCTACATATCACAAGAAAACTCGTAAATACTACCGCAAGGTGTAAAATGCGCCACTCAATATAAGTGCCCCCACCTGCTGTTAATGCAAATATTCCCACTCTCTTTTACTTTCTATAATATATTACTGACTGAGGATAGAAACTTTAAGTTAAACGCCACCAGCCTATCAAAACCTTGTGTCCTGGCTAAAAGATTCAAACCTGACTGAGCCACCAGAAATTTTGAATTGATAAAAAAGGAAAGGTAATCCCTGGAGATTCCTTCTTGCTGTGTTTCTAGTTGATAATTAACGGCAACAGTATTTCAGGAAACATCACTTGATTTTGTAATTTATTTTTATTGTTCCGAATATATTGTGTGGTCTGCGCAGAGGATATGATTTCTTCAATTTTATCAAAACCAGTCAGTCTGTCATAATTTAACTTGTAATTGACATATTAATAAGATAAGAAACTTAAATGACTTGATTTACATAATTTTTAACGGAAAAGTATTAGGGCGTGACCACATAGAAGTCACTGTAATGTATGAGAAATTTTGTTTTTCATGCTGGTTTAAGATTGACACTTAATCGATTTCTAGTGTTTCAATATAAGCATATTCTTGTGGATTTAATCAATTCACTTCATTCCGTTAAATAGCCGCAGTGTCTATAATCACCAGAGTAGAAGAACTCATTTACAAACCATCAGGTAGTGTTTAATTTATCAACTTTGAGCATCTCGAACCAGGCGCGTCCGCAGACCTGTGGTGAATTTCTTCCAAGTAATTTTATACTTATACTGTGTTTCAACATCTGCTCACTGCAATTTTAAAAAGGTTTCTTGAGTCCACTTATGCAACATTTTTGAATCAACATAATGTTTCCTCATTAAATCCATTAGATTTGTACCAGATGCCTTGAAAAGAACATCATTGTTCTGTCATATATGTGTGGATTTTGGTCAAAATGTTTAATAATTGGAATTTGAAACAAGAATGGTTGCAAAAAAAAGGATCTTGTCAAGAAACTTGTGATACTGGAGCATAAGGCGATCCAATACAAGCTCGAAGAAAGTTCCATGAAGCTTGCAATTTCTGCCTATTTTTTCATGCAACTCCAAATCAACTCTTCAATAATATTGGACTATTAATTGAAAATAAAATCTACTCTTAATTCTGCAAATAAAGATTCCGAGCTGTAGCACTCTGGTTGTTGTCTTTTGATTCTCAATAAATTGGAGAGTGCTTATTTTTAACTGTTCGTTCAGCTCATTGTGTACGAGTTCATTTGATTTACAGGCGTTTAGAATATCTTCCCACCTACAATCGTTTATAACTTACTCCTTGTTTTCGCAGATTGCTTTTGTACGATAGAAAGCTCTTGTTGGATTTTAGAACATTTTGCTTTTTTCTATAGAAAATTCTAAAAAGTTGGAGACTCGACAAAATTAGAGTTTTTTTATTTTAATCTATCTGTCTGGAAGATTTAGAATGCACTTTAATTTTATCCATTTTCTTTCAGCTCAATTTTTTTAAATTGCATGCATTTTTAATCGCTGCTTTTGTCCAGGTTTTTTTGGATTGCATAGGAGTTAATAATTTTATTTCAAAAAGTAATTTGCAAGGTTTCAAAAATCATTTAACGTGGCAATCCCCTTTTCTTGCTTATTAGCAACAAAGGATCCGAGACAAAGTCCAATTTAACAGGCTGACTGGCATGAAATAAAGAATATTTTATCCAATTGTTGTCGTCTGGTTTGAACGATATATCACGGGTTGCTGCTGGTGAGTCTTGGAGAACGTCATTTTTTACCCTGGACAAAAAGAAAGGTGCATGTCAAAAGGTGAATTTTTTGTTTGAACGTATTTATATAATATAATATAATATAATATAATATAATATAATATAATATAATATAATATAATATAATATAATATAATATAATATAATATAATATAATATAATATAATATAATATAATATAATATAATATAATATAATATAATATAATATAATATAATATAATACAATATAATATAATATAATATAATATAATATAATATAATATAATATAATATAATATAATATAATATAATATAATATAATATAATATAATATAATATAATATAATATAATATAATATAATATAATATAATATAATATAATATAATATAATATAATATAATATAATATAATATAATATAATATAATATAATATAATATAATATAATATAATATAATATAATATAATATAATATAATATAATATAATATAATATAATATAATATAATATAATATAATATAATATAATATAATATAATATAATATAATATAATATAATATAATATAATATAATATAATATAATATAATATAATATAATATAATATAATATAATATAATATAATATAATATAATATAATATAATATAATATAATATAATATAATATAATATAATATAATATAATATAATATAATATAAAATAATATAATATAATATAATATAATATAATATAATATAATATAATATAATATAATATAATATAATATAATATAATATAATATAATATAATATAATATAATATAATATAATATAATATAATATAATATAATATAATATAATATAATATAATATAATATAATATAATATAATATAATATAATATAATATAATATAATATAATATAATATAATATAATATAATATAATATAATATAATATAATATAATATAATATAACATAATATAATATAACATAATATAATACAATATAATATAATATAATATAATATAATATAATATAATACAATATAATATAATATAATATAATATAATACAATATAATATAATATAAAATAATATAAAATAATATAATATAATATAATATAAAGTAATATGAAATTGGCTGATCTAACAAAGTGTCGGTCAACTACAGCTGGTCCATACTGAAGAAACATAAGATATCGTGATTTGTAAAAATTAAGGAAGTCTGTTTCAACATTCCCTTAAATAATGTGAGCACTAATCATAGTTGTCGTCACAAAGCACTTGCACCTGAAGAAAACGACATCGCAAGAAGTGGTTCTGATCTCTTTATCTGAATTCACTTAGAAAGGGGTGTAAGTTTGTGTCATTCCTGGGACCTATGACTTTTTTTAAAAAAGATGTTTTTCCCCCAAAGTCAGATACTTAAAACAAGGGTCCTTTACAGAAAGCATGTCCAAAGAAACGTATCTATCTAACAGCATATACCTTGTGGAAGACTCTTGCAATTAAAAAGAGTTATCATTAAGAGTAATAGCACTATATCTGCAGCGAAGGTGTTTTTTAAACCTGAAGTGAAGTAATTGAGAGGTGGAATACTTATCTTCCACAGATGAGTGAAAAGAGGATGGTCGTTCTGTTCCCCTCAGTCCACTAGATTTATAAAAAAATCTATAATTGAAAAAAAATATGCACCTCTTTTTAAAATGTGGGGAAAGAAGTAATGTGACCCCGTGTTCTTTTTCTGCTTCTTACTTTTGTCTTTTCGATGGTTGTCACTGCACCCAATTACAAAAAAGTACTCGATTACATTTTATAATACACTACATGGAAGTTGTAACTTGTGTTGAAGATGGATCATTTCACCAACTGTTTTCCTTTGGGGACCATCTTCGANAATTGAGAGGTGGAATACTTATCTTCCACAGATGAGTGAAAAGAGGATGGTCGTTCTGTTCCCCTCAGTCCACTAGATTTATAAAAAAATCTATAATTGAAAAAAAATATGCACCTCTTTTTAAAATGTGGGGAAAGAAGTAATGTGACCCCGTGTTCTTTTTCTGCTTCTTACTTTTGTCTTTTCGATGGTTGTCACTGCACCCAATTACAAAAAAGTACTCGATTACATTTTATAATACACTACATGGAAGTTGTAACTTGTGTTGAAGATGGATCATTTCACCAACTGTTTTCCTTTGGGGACCATCTTCGAATGAATTTTATGCTAGTGAGGTGTTGTTGAATTCGCTGGATACCTTGGGTGGAGTAACTATATACTGTAGGCTGTTCTACCAAGCTTCCTATTTTCATCTTCTCTTGCAGTGCCCCAGTTTTCTTCTATTAAATTAAACTCTCGATTTAAAGAAACACCATTTGATTGCTTAAAGGTTTTCATGACTTCATTCCTAATTTCAAAGAATCTACTATAAGATTTATTTAAGAGCTCTATAAAAATCACGTCTTTCACAGGGCCACACCCAAACAGATAACGTGCGTTTCGAATTTTCAATATCTCAAGCGTAAAATTAACTGTTATCCGTTAAAATTTCCATAAATTTAGTATCGAAAAAACTGTGTTCAACATTGGGTTCAAACCCCTCGATTTTCATGTCCACAACAAAGTAAACATCACTAAGATAAATGCTGAATTGCATCGTGGTCAGCTAAAAATGAGGCCACAAAGGATGCCGGCTAGGACGCGGTTTTTTCCCCACACCACTCAAACTTACCACATATATTCTCTTCATTTCATTTCGCCAATCAAAAACGACAGAAAATATACGGATCTGAACACATTCTGCCCCTAAATGTTGTGAGTCTATGTTAACGGCACAAAAAATAAATAAGTTCGTGTTATATAGGGTGATGAAAAACGTCTGAACCTGCAACAAAGCTCCAATATAATCTTCACATATAGGAGCACCAGAAACTGGAACCATCCATTTTTTAACTATAATTAACCAGAAAATAGACGCCCACAATAAAGTGTAGAAAGTGCTTGGGCGAGCCTTCATGCAAAATAAGCTTTAAAAAATAAAGGATATACCATCCCACTTATCCCTTAAAAAGGAAAATATATGTTATAAAATGTGCTTTGGTGGGCTTTGGGGCATCATACTGGCAAATAAAGCAAAACAACATTGCAATCTGCAAATCACAACAGCATAGCGGGTTATACACTCTTTAGTTTTCTTTATCTTTTTCTACTTTACCCAAACGTAGGCCATTCTGAACAAATTTTGTTTCATAAACTTTTTGATATCTTCAGCCGTTTCCAAGCAAACTCAGTTTTAAGGCTTTTTCCCGCCTTCATGTCCTGCAGAAAGGCGATAGTACAATACAGCAATGTTAAAAAAGCTTTTATTCCCTAGTCAACTACGAATTTACGGAAGCTGCTACATACGTGATTGTTATACGAAACACCTTCATATCTATATACACAAATCAACTAGCAGCTGCGGTACATAATCTTTCAGTATGTCAAATGATGTATTTTTAAATAATACTAATACAGCTAGATATCCACTAATAAACCAAGTATAATGGAGCTGATAATAAGCTAATAGCCAAACTTTCTACATCATAAATACTAACAACTGAATAAGTAGGAATAATAACTTCTAACAATGACAAAGCTTACTCACACATACACCGTTGAATAAATTTTTTGTCATTGCAGCAGCAACAATGCTAGTTTTGATAGCAGAAGAAACAACGGTAGCAACTTTAGGATACTTAGTAGTATTAGTGCTAGTAGTATAAGTGGTACTAGTAGCAGTAAGAGAAGTAGTTGCAGCAGCAGAAATAGCGGTTGTTGTTGTTGTTGTTGCTGTTGTAGCAACAATACAAATAGGAGTAGTAGTGGAAGTAGTAGTAGCAGTAGCAGAAGCAGTAGTTGTTGAAGTAGTAGTAGTAGTAGTAGTAGTAGTAGTAGTAGTAGTAGTAGTAGTAGCAGTAGTAGATGTAGCAAAGTGGAAAATGGAATAACGTGGCAGTGGCTGAAGCTCAAAAATGGAAAAAGTGAGTTTATTTAACAGGAAACATTTTATTGCACTGAGAGAAAGAAAATTACAACTACTCTATTTTCTTTCCCTTTAGACTTTTTGAAAATAAATAATACTGTCCTTGCAACAATAAAATATTGATTTCAAATCACATGTTTATTTGTTTTTTTGTTATGTGAAATTATGGCTATTATGAACCTGGTAGCTGGATTTTACGTCACAACAGCGGTGCATACAAATGCACTAATGCTTTCCATGATTAATTATTCTCTTCTCTTCTGATTACATTTGTTTGGCCTCATTGCACAGAAGAAAAATTTCCATTCCAGTCAACGTGCTCATCGACTTTTCCATTCATTTGGAGGTAAGGAGAGTGCATTTTGACAAAATGTACTGACGTCAGATTTTAATTACTAGCAGACAGATGCCAAAAATAATTTATAAGACCTATAAAAAACAAATGAAAAAAATTAAATAGTCAATAAATATAGTAATTAATTATATTTGTATTTTGCTTTATAGCCTTTAATTGTTGACGCTTGGCAAAAGCGAATATTGAAATGACTTTATTATGGTGATTGCTTCAATCCGAATGGGTGTTTTGTAAATAAAATTTTTTATTCTACATAAAAAAGAGTTTGAAATCGGAAAACAATGTTGCAGGCATCTCTTGAATAAGTTGCGCAATTGAAAGCGTATTACCCTGTTGTTTGAATACAACAATACAAAGCACGCAGTCATGACTGTCCATTATAAAGGGCGAATTGACCAGACTGGCAGGGGGTATACGTTTGCTTTAGTTCTCTTAGATTTTACTGCCAAGAATATTTCCTAAACAAAGAGATTCTAAAAAGCACATATTCGCAATTGACAATAGAAACTCCGGGCCACTACTTTATTTTGACCTGTTTATTCAAACAGTCGGTATTTGGAAAAATATATCAGATTTTGTTAGAGCTTTACTGTGGCAAAGTGGGAAGTCTGTTTCTCGCAAGATGGAAATAATAGTATTGTGATGGTTAGAAGTGCTGTGGTCTTCGGTGTCTTGGATAGCTCCTGTTTATTGTTTCTATCACCCAGTCCCCTCTGTTCACGACGTCAAGGATACTGTTGTTTATCAACGTACCTTGCATGAAGAGCTGGGTAGGGAAATATTTTGATTACCCTAATATATCTGGCCTTAATTCCGTTTCTTTCTCCAACAGAACCTCTGCTCTACATCTTTAAATAAAAGGGTATTCTTTCAATATAAAAGGTGCTATTTGTTTTCACTTACGAAAACTTTCGCAAAGACTTAAAAAATATCAATGCATTACTTGGTCAGACTTAACATACCCATTGTTTTGTTTGACCATTTAACCGAGAACAGTTAAAAATTGTCGAATCGTTTTCAATTATTTAGTAGAGATGATATTAACTGGATTTGCAGTATTTATGGTGATCAGGAACTTGTTAATTTTACTTTTTTAGAGTTCCTCCGACAACTATATTGATCAGTTGGTGGTATGTTTTTGATTATCGCATCAAATAAAAAACACGTCTGTATATGAAAATTATGGATATTTAATATTTTGATCGGGAAATGCGTGGGATATTTCAATAATAATGTTCTGCCAACTCATTCTGAAATTCTTTTCTGTGAGCTACTACTGTGTTCTCATTTCGTTGCAGGACATGAGAAAGGTTTCTTTATTCTGAGTAAAATTTTTTATTAAATTTTTTTTTAACCAATATCTTTCGCCATGTCCATAGAAACGAGTTACCTATCGCTTTCAACAAAGTAAATTATACAAACCCCCTTCTCTGCGTAAAATACTTTTTGTAGACAAGTGAAAAACGTGTGTTCAATGACTAGCCTCGAACCAATTCCTTTTACTATCATGGCCACATGCTCTTCCAAATGCCTATGATGACTATAGCCACTGGTTAAAACCTAGTTCAGTGCACACACATTTTTCACATTTTTACAATTCACAATTCTCTCCATCTGTATTATATTATAATAAAAATACTATTTTCTATCTTACAAGGGTGTTTACAACAGAAATGTAAGCCGTTTGGGCATATTTCAGAATGAAAGACAATCATCTTGTTAGAGCGGCATAATTATTAAAGATATATGTTGACTGATGATAACAAAAAAGGCTGGCGTGAAGGTCAAATAGGTACCTTAGAGGCAGAGTGCATATCCTGCCATCAGAGTCAATGCGTTTAACAATAAAGCATGAAAGCAAATGGATAATTGAATTTAAAGAGAAGTTTCAAATTACAAACGTTCTGCTCTTGCTCTTGTTTTTCATGTATGATTTTCTAATCCCTTGTGTTGCAAGATTTGTGAAACAGATACTTTGTCAAATTTACCTCGTTTTAGTCCAGCTGATGGATTTTGAAATTGGAATATACTTCATAGTACTGTATTACTTTCATAAGAAAAGTATTATTTTCTCAAACAAGGCTTGGAGCCAATTGGCGTAAAGGGAGAATATAAGACATAAGGAGTGACTTGTTCTTAGGCGTGAAAGAAGGAGAAAATATTTAAATGGAAGAGAGTTTGAAAGTTCGGCAGTGTAAGCAATTGACCAGTTTTAGTAGGAAGACTTCCTTACATGTGCAGCCACAACACGACTGGGATAAAAGAGTTTGGAGTAAAAAGTCAATCGAAATTCCATGGAGTGATAAAAAAACAAAGAAGATAGTTTATCTGAGCTTTTACTTTGGTTACATTACATTGATCTAATAAGGGTTGCAGAGTTAAATATTGTCTGAATTATATCTGAACGATGGTATCACAGAAGGAATCATCCTTACCGCGTTACAAAGTTTAATTCTATACTACTGCAGATGTAGGAGTTTAATGTCGTAATACGTAAGCTTTTTTTGAGCTACGTTTCGAGAGGTACTTATCGAATCGTCTGGTTAGTAAACCTAGTAGGTACCACTCTTTTATACGTTGACAGTGGTGACCTACGTGTTGACAGGTTTTGAGTTGTTTTTAGGAGGGCACCATATCTATCTTGTTTTTGTTGTATTTTTCACTTTGGTGCTGGTAGATTTATTTGTGGACGAGTGTAAGATATATGGATGATATGACTGTTGTGCTGTAGAAAATGAATTGTTTCTTTTATTTTTCCTGTTAATACATTGGTTTCCTTATCTGATTATTTTCCCAATCAACAGTGTGATCTTATCTAAAGTAGTGTTCGGGCTGTTTCATGGCTCTTAGTGTCACCTTTTTTAACACTCTGCTTGTGCTCCTTGTACTGGACCATTCAAGCTCATGTTGCGGGGACTCAGTGACAAAGGACTGATATTTGTAGTGTTCTGGATGATTCTTGAATGCTAGAATGGATTTAATGTCTTATTCAAAGTTAAGTCAGAATATGCAGATGGTCCTTGGTTCAAAGTATGACTGGAAATTCAGGGTAAATACACATTTAAGACGAATTCGCGTCCTCAACAGCCACAAGACTCTTGCTGATAGTACAACTATCGACTTAAATGGTGTCCTAACCTTCTTTATAAATTGTTTCATAAAGAGCCAAACTGAAATGCGAAACGGTGGTTATTTTTGCAAAGCAGAACTGAATGCTCTCAAATGTGCATTATGCTTTTTCATACACCCTTAATGCGTAGTCTTTGAAGTACCAGGTTAACTGGTCAACAGACAGCTTACTGTTAACCTTTGCAATTGGGATTGCACTATGAGCATTCAGCTGTCCCAATGTAATTGAAAAGTGTCTAAATTCTTGTTGAATGTACCTTTCTCCGAATGCATGAAAATGGTAGTTCAATGTGAGCGTTTGAAAATTTGTAATTTAATAGATACTTCAGATTTTGCTGCAAGAGGTTTTTTTTTGCAACATGAATTATTCCTCTTTTTGATAAACAAAAACCCAGCACAGACGACTTTCTACGGTATTGTGGATTATGTTACCTTGGACGTGCAACAGCAGTAAATACTTTGAATGGCTTGTAAGGTATTGCTCCCAATATTACCAATTATTAATTCTCAAAGGCTGCTTCCAAAAGCCCTTACCAAAGGGAAAACTCAAAGTTAGGATATTTCTTATGAATTCAACAGTATGCATGCATCCCTCAAATTTCATTTGATTTTCTAAGCAAGGAAACTGAAAGGCGTTAGCTACTTTTAAATTTTGCGCAGCAAGTCTTACATTCATTGTCTGGTTGTGCCAGTCCATGTAGGCAGCCTACAATTTGTTTCCAAATTTCAATTTCTGCTCCCTCAGAGGCTTAGAGCTCTTTGATGCTTTGCCACTTCATGCTCTGTTCATCACCAGGGAAGTTTATTTGACACTGCCTGAAGTCACTAAGTGCATTTCGGGCAAGCTTTAGCATGTGGCATATATCTAGGATACCAAAAACTTGGTAGGCCCTTGTTGCATGTTTAAATTCTCCCTTAAATTTCTCAAACCTCCTTCCAGGATGCACTCTATTGTTAGTATTGACACTAGTCCTATTGCAAATGACTGACCACACACCTAAACAAGCATTTCCAAGAAGGGCAAGTGCTGTTTCGGCTATTAGTTCTTTTGTGTTGAACAAAAGAATAGCCAATGGAATACCTCCAGTACACATTTACTTCAACAGGGAGAAACACCAAGGCCTCATTTGCGAGTTCATCTTTCTCCTCATTTATAGGCCTACCGTAAGCAACAAATATCACATGCTCATTTTTCAGCCTTTTGGACAAATTACTTCTTCTAAAAATCATGGCTTACAGTTCAAGAGTTGCTAAGATATGCATAAGGAAAGATGTAAAGAGCCATACTTGCCTCTTGTATAGTCTACAGCATCTTCCTTGTCATACAGTAACTGTGACATTTGAAAATCATATAAATAACTTAATAAAAAGAAAAAAACAAAGGGGAATAACACGATACTGGAGAACATTTACAATTGTAGCGAACGAGTAGTGTCTTTTAATAGTGAAAGACATAAGTTAATATTTGATACCATTAGTGAAAACCAGTTTTAAACGTCAAAATTACCAATTTTTAAAATGCCAATGTAACCAACTCTTAGTCGCCGTACACGCCTTCTTCTTCTCTTTCTTCTTCTTTGTGACTGTTGGCTCCTCATTGTAGGGTCAGTGGCCCATGTCTTCTCCCTCCAAGTCCCTCTTTCCAGAACCTCTTCCTGATGCACGCCGAAGTAGGTCATATGCTCCTTCACATTATTTCTCCATCTCTTCTTTGGTCTCCCTCTCGGTCTTCTTCCTAGTACTATTCTTTCCAAAGCCACCTTTGTCTCCTTACATGCCTGTGGGACGAAAATTCTCATGCCTGCTCAACACGATTTGTGCATCCACAAGGAGTACAAAAAATGATCACGATTCACGGGAAAGAAATACGACGGTAGCATTTAAGGTAAATTAGCCAAATGTGCCGATTTTCCAGCTCCTCAATATAATTCTCCTGTTTCGATTAGCTGCAAGACGCAACATATTGATTGCACTATCTTGCCATGCAAGTTAAAGGAGGACGAGGGTACTTGTTAGTCTCAGTATGACCTGCCTTCTTGCGCCTCCAGGTTTTGGCCTTTTTTATCTCTATGGGCACCACCAGGTCAGAAAAATATCCACCAATTTCAAAAAGAAGTCAGCAAAGGATGTCTAATGACTACCTTGACTTTCAACTTCTTTTATATTACAATCTTTTGGTAGCTTGCTACTGAAAAAAAGGTTTAAAGGTGCTGCTTTTCAATACTTTCCTTTAATGGCGGTGAATGGTAACGCTTCACCACTCCTCGGAAGATAGTTAAATCTTTATCACACGTGTAAAAGATCTCATAATCATCAACGAATCATCAAAAAGTGCAGAATAACACAAAGAAGGAAGGGAACATCATTGAATGTTGGAACATTCAATGTAAGAGGAGCAAGAACAACAAAAAAAAAGGGTCAAAAAGAATAAAAGTGAGAAGCATTCAATGGCTGGGACATCTAATGAGACTGGCAGAAAAAAGTCCAGCAAAAATTGCATTGAAAAAAAGTCTCAAGCCACAGAAAAAAACACGTGACAAACCTAAGACAACATGGATAGCAATGATGAACAAGAACTTAAAAGAAGCAAACTTGAAAATAGGAATAGAGGAAATAGAAGAAGCAGCAAGAGATAAAAAACGCTTGAGAGACATTACACGTGTGATAGAGGGCGCCATGTCGACCAACGACGAATAGCGTGACTGATGATGATTTTCAATACGATTTTGTTAGATCGAATCAAGTAGGAAAATTATTTCAATGTAATTATCTTTCTCCCAAAATACCGCTGAATGTGCAGTATTTTATACACCTTTCAATCCACCATGAAAAGATGCTATTATATTAAGTTGTGTTAGTCATTTGATTTAAATCTTTATTAACTAACATTAAAGAATTAACGTAATCTCGTCCTTTTATACTCCTTCTATTTCATTTGCAATCATTATTCATTTCTACCATCTTTACGTCAATTTAGTTTGTTGTCCTGTAAAGTAATTTAAAGTTTAAATCCACCCATCGTTTTACACAGAATTCACAACTCACAAGCACAATCAATGTTTGAATAATGATTGATCTGACTGAAATACAAATATTTATTTGACAATTTGATTCGCCATTGTTGTGAATAGAGCTGTGACATCTAAAACATTTTTCTGGTCAATTCTCCCTGTTGGCATGAATTGGAAGTTTGGATGTTATGTTACACTTAATATGGTTTCTTTAGACAGTAACATTTTTTCATGATCCTATAATTCATCTTCCTTTATTGTTTACTACTTCTTTTAGATTATTGTCACTAAATACTATTTATTGTTTAGTTCATCGTGCTGTTTTGGGGTTTTTTCATAATCTTTTTCAAAGAATGAAAATACTTGACTGCCTCATTTTTAGAATGGAGTACGCTCTTTCACTTGAAGAGCCAAGAGCAAATTTAAAAATTGGACTAATTTGTCTGGTGTTAAAATAAGGTGCTGAAATAAAAGTATAACTATGATATACTTTATGAAGTATTTACTTCTTCCCATTACCTCTTTTGGAAGGGTTCAGTATTTTATCTTGAACCTGTGCAATTTTTCTTTTTTTTTATTGATGGTACCTCTGTGTGTCACATCCTCCTGTGGGCTCGCATGTTGTTTGATTTTTCGCTTATGCTGTGGATATTGTCCGATATCAACTGCAAATCAAACGCTTTGCCTGTAGTTACTACTACCACTCATACTCCTACCACCACTACTGCTATTATTACTGCTGCTCGTCCTATTCTACGAATTGTTTTGTAAATATGATCACCTTCGATGAATGATGGTTTTGTCATATGTCTAAACATTATTGTTGCCACTATCAAACACAAAAGTAAGTAAGTAAGTTTATGTATACTTACTTACTTACTTTGGATCATCCATTGTCGTTAAACGATGGTGATGTCAGGTAAGTCTTTCTCCAAAGTGTCCTGTCATTCATCACTCTCATCAGATCAGTATCATCCAGTTGAGTTTCTTCTGAGTTGCCTTAAGGTACATGTGTGGACGACCAATTTTTCTCTTTCCTTCGGGAATCCACAGGAGGAGCTTATTAGCTGGTTCCTTGCTTCGAATCACATGTCCAGCCAATACCAGACGCATATATATATATATATATATGTATATACCGTTGATCAGAAATTGTATTAAAACACTAAAATTACGCTAGATATGTGGAATCACTGCTCTCCTTAGGGGTTCGGTGCCATCAAAATTACCAGGAAATTCCGGATGAAGGATGTTAAGAGGGAAAGGGAATTAACTGAAAAAAACCCTCAACCATGGTCTTGTGAGTACCAGATGCAGACCGAACAGAAAAGACCTCTTTGAAACATTAACGCACAGATGCAGCAAAGACAAATTCTAGAAGATTGGGATAGAGTATTATAGTTGTCAACATAAACACCAGCTGTCTTACATAACTCAACGGCATTTCTGGTCCAGAAGCAAGCGACTGAATGATGACACGCAGTTTTATCACAAACAAAAATGTTGAACCACCTTCCCTCTTCTGCGTTACTTTTTAAGTCAACATTGAGTCAGGTGGCCACTGAGGAAATGTCATGCAGTGAGGCACAATTTTATGTTGTGTGAACGCAATTGTTCCTCGCCACTTTTAGCACGTAAAAGACGTGCAGATCAAACAGATCTTCCACTGCATGAGCAACAGGAAATTGTCCACTGCTGCAGAACACACGGCGCGAAGAGATATTTACCCTTGCGGTAAAGCCATTTTATTACAAACCCCAGTCATTGTTCAAACAGATTTTCTCAAAAATGTTGCTAAAAATAAAAGCTAATTTCATAACTTCTTGACATTTGACACCAAAAGGAACATATCATTTTTCAGATTATACGACCACTCATTGTAAATAAATTTGCAGAAAATCGCCAAGAACTTGTACTTTTTTAAAGAGTACTTGTAAATTTTTTATGTTTCACTATTTTTGTCGATTATTTTCTCATGTTTTTTTTGTTTTGTTTTTTATTGCCCCAAAAAAGCCAACCTTCACCTCCCCGTGGTGTGGAGTGGGCAACGGTTCGCCGGCTAAAGAAGGCTCTGGTTGCAGCCAGGATAGGCCCAGCAAGCCACTGGTGAAGAAAATATCGCTACAAATACTCGAAGGGAAAAAATAAACGGACTGACCCACAGGAAAATGACCCGGAAACGAAACGGACTGCGTATTGGGATTATTAACATTGGCACTATAAATAGAAAAGAAGAGGAGGTTGTTATGATGATGAAACGAAGGAACTTGCATCTAGTTGGGCTATCAGAAACCAGGGAGGAACAAAATAGACGAGCAACATTGCAGGATAATTACATCTTCGTAGGAAGTGGTGAATCTTCAGGAAGACATGGGGTAGCGATTGTTGTATGTGGGCAACTTGGAAAATACATCACAAAAATTGACCAGATATCCAACAGACTATTAAAGATCAGCATCAAAACAAGCACACAGAAACTGGGAATCATACAAGTTTACACTCCACAGCAAGGTAGACTAAGAGAAGAGAAAGAACAGTTTTATGAACTATTACAGGACACAATAGACAGTTGTAACGCTGATGAGGAGATTATAGTAATGGGGGATATGAATGCGCATGTAGGAACTAACAGAGAGGGATACGAACATTGCATGGGACATTTTGGAATAGGGGAACAAAATGAAGAAGGATCNGATTATAGTAATGGGGGATATGAATGCGCATGTAGGAACTAACAGAGAGGGATACGAACATTGCATGGGACATTTTGGAATAGGGGAACAAAATGAAGAAGGATCCAACCTACTTGATTTCTGCAGCAATAACAACTTGAAAATTATGAACACCTATTTCAAGCACCAAGACAGCCACAAATACACCTGGTACGGATGGAACAGTGAACAACAAACTTATACGAGGAAGACCTTGATAGATCTTTTCTTAACAACAACTCATACATCTGTTAACGATGTCAAGGCAATACCATCAGAATCTATGGATGCAGACCATCGGCTTCTGATCTTAAAAACCAGAATTCAGCCATTGAAACTAAGACCAATACTCAAAGTGAAACAGATAAACCATAGAGAGATGTGCGTCCAGGAGAATCAGAGAAAGTTTTTGGAAACACTTGAAAATGCTTCAGCAGAACCCTCACATGGACAAGGGGATGTAGAAACAGAATGGACAAACATTGTTACTAACATCAATTTGGCTATCGCAGACTCAATTGGTTATAGATACAGAGGCTTGTACAAAAAGAGAAGAACACCATGGTGGAATGAAGAAGTAGCTGAAGCAGTTAAGACCAAAGTCAGGACATTTACAGAGTGGATGAAACACCGGACGCCAGAACATAGAGAGAAATACACTGTTGCCAGGAACAAATGTATTTCGATCAAACGAGAAGCAAAGCGTGAAGCCTGGGAGAATCTCTGTTCGGATATCGAACAAGATCTCCAGGGGAACAAAAAACTCATATACCACTTAGCAAAAACATACAGAAAAAGTAACAATGAAAAGGTATACAATATAAAAGACCCAGACAATGATGAACTACTGACAGTACAAGCGGACATTGACGCCACGTGGATGAAGTATTACTACAATCTGCTCAACCCCAGTATAAAGATGTAAGTACTTCATGGCAGAACAGAATGGTACACCACTGAAGTAGCAGATGAAGCAATTAGAAACACCATTGAGGAAATAGAGGTTGAGGAAGCACTACAATCAGCCAAGAATGGCAAAGCCTAACCAATGACCTTTACAAATGGGGAACACCACTAACAACCGCATGCCTCACTAAAATCTTCAAACTGGCTTATAATAGCGGGAAGGTCCCAGCCGAATGGGGAAAGGCCATCATTTGTTTAATATACAAAAACAAAGGTGACAAGCAGAAATGTGAAAACTACAGAGGAGTGTCGTTGTTAAACCATGTGACTAAGTTGTACGAGACGATTCTGGAAAGAAGAGTCAGGTCGATTGTGGAAGACAAGCTTGGACCATGGCAACATGGGTTCTGGCAAGGAAGAAGCACTGCCGATATGATTTTTACCCTCAGACGAATCATGGATAAACACTGGGAATTCAATAGACCACTCTTCATTGCATTCTTGGACCTCGAGAAAGTATTTGATAGAGTGCCTAGAGAAGCTCTTTGGGAAGCCATGGGACAGTATGGTCTACCAACACATCTGCTCAGAGCTATCATCAGCCTATATGAGCATAACCAGGACAGGGTAGCCACCGGTAGTAATGAAGAACTGTGGTTCGACACAACATCAGGAGTCAGACAAGGGAGCGTTCGCTCACCCCTTCTCTTCATATTTTATCTTGACATTGTAATGAAAGAGGTAGCTGAGAACCAACCAGACATGAACGTTTTGGCATATGCGGATGACATCGCGCAACTGGCTCAAAGCGAAGAAGATCTACAAACTATCATGTTGAAATGGGATAACACCTTCTCGAAATATGGGCTAAAACTCAATACAAAAAAGACTGAGGTGATGGTACTAAGTCGCTCACCAATCAACTGCAGGATAGTACTGTCTGATGTTGTGCTAAACCAAGTAACGACTTTCAAATACCTTGGTTTGATAGACATAGAAATCACAAAAAGACTTAGCCAGTTCTCACAGAACGTTGGATGCCTCTACCGATTACTAAAGGATAAGGATGTACCTAAAAGGCCAAGAAAATTATACACACTGGAATCCTGCGACCTATACTTCTATTCGGTGCAGAAACATGGACCATTACAAAGAGAAACATGTCAAGAATAACAGCAGCAGGNCAAAAAAGACTGAGGTGATGGTACTAAGTCGCTCACCAATCAACTGCAGGATAGTACTGTCTGATGTTGTGCTAAACCAAGTAACGACTTTCAAATACCTTGGTTTGATAGACATAGAAATCACAAAAAGACTTAGCCAGTTCTCACAGAACGTTGGATGCCTCTACCGATTACTAAAGGATAAGGATGTACCTAAAAGGCCAAGAAAATTATACACACTGGAATCCTGCGACCTATACTTCTATTCGGTGCAGAAACATGGACCATTACAAAGAGAAACATGTCAAGAATAACAGCAGCAGGTATGCGCGTGGTACGTTTTATCCATGCAGTAACTCGTAGAGACAGGAAACGTAACGAAGATCTCTGTAAGGATCTGAAAATACCAATAATATCTGACAGAATCAAATCTATGCAACTCAAATGGTATGGCCATGTGATGAGAAGAGAGTCTGACCATGTATCACGACAGGCCATGCAATACATTATAGACGCTGTAAGACATACAGGCAGACCTCTCAAAAGGTGGCACCAATATATAGACTTCCCTCGACGAGGTCAACGAGCAGCAGATGTATTCCGACAGAGTTCTGTGGCGACAGATGTAGAACTTCCCTGACTGACGAGCAAACTGCTCACCAGGAGTTTGGTACGAAAGGTACGAAAGGTTTTTTATTAATTTTTGCGCCTTTTCCTCAGTCACACTCAGTTCACTCAAAACGTTTTTTCCAGCTGGAGCAAGTTAATGAGAGTATTGACGGAATACGATTGCAAAGGATTTGGTCATCTGATTTGGATTCTCCAGTGATAACCAGAAATTTAATATTTGGACAAATACTACGAGGTGAAATATAATATATTATAATATATGTATTATTTCGTATCCCTGTCCCATCATGCAGTGCAAACATTTTTATTGAAATGTTGAAATTCTAGAAGATATTAGCCGAAAAGTCTTAATGAAATAATGGTTGCTCCACGCACTTCAAGAAATTACTAGGTTATGACTTAAGTAACCCTATTCTGAAAACCTGCATCACTTTCAGGCAATGGGTATGTTGATTTTGAATGAATACGAAAATTTTCATACTCTTGCATCTTGTGGACTATTCAACCCTTTCAATAAAAAAACTGCGTGTGTTTAGTCGTACACGCCATTTAAGTTGCATCAGCTCTTTTGGTTTTAAAAATCTAATCAGTTGCGTAAAATTAGGTATTTATTAAAATAAACTTTACGTTACATGACACCTTAAGTTCGTCGATTTGTCACCCTGCAGCTTCCTGGCAAATGTTCAATGACAGAAACAGAAACAAGCAGTATGGGGTAAAATACTTCCGAACCCAGTTACGTCATTTGAAAATTGCGTCAATAAAGGACACGGGACTTTGCAAATAATGTAAGAATATCCACTTTAGTTTAATAATGAAAATGATTCTTTCAAAGAAAAATATCAGAAATTGAGAAAAAAAATTTGTGGAGGGCTCACTTTCCAGGAATGAAATACCGAAGTCGAAGCTTCCGCCCATTTTGTTCCAGACAGAGCTATCTCTTCTGGAATCATGGGGTGACCCCTCAGCTTTCTGTTCACTTTCCAAGCAAAACATATCGACACCCTTGGAAGAACAACGTTGCTTGTACAGAACTGTTTGAAAATTCCATTGTGCAAAGAGATTTTGGACTTTGAATTGGAAAAAGAAATCAGCTGAAATCTAAGTCCGAGGTGTGAAATGAGCCGTGAATGGTCAGTAAGATTATCAAACTGGGAGTCGCTTCACACTGTCCCAAAAACTCACAGTTTTTACCGTTTTCGGATTAAGAAAACAAAATGAGAGATAAACAGCTCAGACAAACATGTTCAGCTACTTTTTCGTCCACCTACCACATCAGCATGTAGGCTACTGTGACTTTGCACATAACCCTGTTGTACTCGATTTTCTCACATTTCTACCAAAGACATTTCCTGAAAGTGCATTCATCTCTCTCTCATCCAATTCCACACATTTCCCATCCGGATCAGTTTCCTTTTTCCACTGTCTCGCTTTTCCTTCTATTTTCCTGCCAGTGAAGAGTTTAAGCACTCTTCGCTCCAATAAGTGTCACACGAAGCTCCATTGCCTATCGTGTATCTTCATGGGTTCCACTTCCTCGCTGTTACTGAATTTGTTAGTCCACTTGAGCCTGGCCTGCACTCATCCACTTTTTTTTAACAACACTTTATTCTGTACAGTACCATACATTATTATTTTCAATGTAACCATCAACAATAATAATATTGAGGTATTGTCTGCTGCATTATGCTACAAACGTCTTCTTTTTGCTTCATTCAATGCCAGAAGGCCCTGGTGAAACATGAATAAATTCCGAAGCCCAGAGCTCTCGATCAGCCATTGCAGTTATCAGTTTAGATCCTGTCAAACCGGTTTTCTCTTCGATGATTGACTTTAGTGTGACATAAGGGCGGCTAACTCTTCTTTTTGCATCTGGACACCAAAGTAGACGTTTTCCTGCTGGTTCCTCATGGCGACTAACATGTCCTGCATGTGAAAGCCGTCTCCGCTTCACAGTCGCTGATATGCTGATACACGAGGTAAGGAACCATACAACACGTCTAATCAATTTCAAAACATGCATTTGTTCACTCAATAAATTCAAAGTACCTTACCTTTTTCTGGAACCATTTCTTAGTGATATGGTATAGTGGGCCCGATTACTTTGCCTGGAATCAGTCAATGTAAAATTACACACATACATAGTCACTAACCTATGACGACACGAAAATCTCAGCTTGGACTTTGAAAGTTTGAAAGCCTTGTGAATCAAGGAGATAAAGCCAAGGCTAGATACAAACAACGAGTACAAAAGTAGAGTACTGACAATGAGGTTGTAATCAAACCACTACTTACTACCATTTACAATACTCTCCTGATTATCTGTGAAATCTATCTATCTATCTATCTATCTATCTATCTATCTATCTATCCATCTATCTACCTATCTATCTATCCATCTATCTACCTATCTATCTATCTATCTATCTATCCATCTATCTACCTATCTATCTATCTATCTATCTATCTCTTTTAAAAGTTGTTTTGGCCCTTTCATTTTTATTTTTGGCTTGGTCTTCCCTTAATTCTACAGCTGTCGTGATCAAATGGTCTGCTTCCAACTAGAATGATTGAGGTACAGGAAAAGGAAATATGAGTATCTTGGAAAGAAGACATTGAAATTTGGGTTTTTGTTTCTACTGGTAGATTAAGGCTAAAGCCCGGTGGTTTGAGAACGTTTCTAATGGGTCTCTCGATGCCTCTCAAGACGTAGATACGTGGAACATGGGGACTTTAAGACAAGCTCGCTGCAGAAACAGGAAACTGAAAGAGAAGGAAAGAAAAGTCTGATAAGACATCAACGATTCTATTATTACAGCACCTTGTGGCTTCAATACCGTTAATTGTTTTTGCTATGAAACACAGTATGTCATAACAAAAATATTTAACTGAATTATTTTTGTTATGGCTGCCTGTGTTATTTTTATTGTTGTGTTATGTTATTAAATTTATCGTGTTTTTTTTCTCGTGTAAAAATTTCATCTCAGCGTTGTTATATACCACGATGACTAAAAGCGATTAATGTATTGGCATTAATTACATAAACTCTAGAACGTCGCAACACAACTTGTAAAAACTTATGATCAACATTCTCCGGTCGGGTTGAACGGGGTATGCTTTGCCCCAAATGGTAACTTAAGAAGATATTTTAGGTAAAGCACGTTGAAGAATTAATGCAAAAAAAATCATTAATTTGAATATAATATTTCACAACAATAAGGAATCAAGCAACAGCAATTGGTTCAGTTGACCCTGAGTTTACAAAAATATTCCCTTGAAGATTGCATGAACTTCTTGAACGTTGTCCTTGTCTTGCTGTAACATTTTAAAACTTTTTACATCGGCAGTAAATTACACAATGGCTTTTTTGTGTCACTTGTGCTGATGCTGTGGAGGCTGTTGAGCGAGGCGAAGGTTGACACCGGTGTACTTTCTCAGAGAAAAAGCCTTGCACCTGAAACCGGACTCTTTGCAGTATTTTTAACGTAACTCACGTGTCTGAAAGGGGTGAGTTGTCCCTGAGCCCTTTTCTGCACAATATCTGCACATGCTTTTCAATTTTCAGTATTACCATCTTTGTTCTTTTGGACATTTCAGTCAACTGTCGGTCGAATAGCGTTCTCACTATCACAAACCTCTTATTATAGAGAAATCACCAAAACGCGAGGTTTGTTAGAAAATATGTGATGTGGCTTTGTCATAACAAGGAGATAAACAACGACAGCAAATTGACACCAAAACTCACCTGTCGGCCAAGTATCAAAGTTCAAAGATGATCTTGGAAAGCACAAAAACAGTTGCCTTTCTCGGAAGGGGGTCATCCCAATGTTCCCCGGTACCTATGTTCCCCGGTACCTATTTTCCCCGGTACCTATGTTCCCTAGTACCTATGTTTCCCTGGTAACAGGGGTTACTAATGAAAGTGATGAAAGAATAAACCTATGCTTGGTTCTATTCAAATGTCTTTTAATACAAACAAATTTTTAAAATTTAATTACAGTAACAATCTCTTCAATAAGGGGCTCTTGAGGAGCTGAGGTAGGTAACATAAAGTGTCTTTGATAAGTTTGACTGGCTTAGTCTTGAAGAAAACAAAATAAATGCTAATGGACAATTGAAAATTGGTGATGAATGTAGTGCACAGGAAATTCACAGATTAATTGTTCCGACCCACTTCACCCAAACTTACAAGGGGCCCTGTTCATCATATTCATGACCCATAGGCGTGGCCGCGTCATGTTTGTGACATCATTCACCCGGTTAGGGGTCACCCCTATGTTCCCCAGTACCTATGTTCCCCGGTACCTATGTTCCCGGTACCTATGTTTCCCGGTACCTATGTTATGGGGAACATCGGTACCGGGGAACAGAGGTACATGGAAACATAGGCATGGACCCCTCGGGAGAGACCATTAACAGACCAGTAAAAGTCAGCTAATTTTATCTTGAATCGTGAGGATGAAAAAAAGCCTCCCTAAAATAGGTCCAATATTCCTTTAAAAAACTGAAGGGAATATAGATTAATGCTGGCCAAATTATGAGTTTCAGAGAAGTTTGGTTTAATTGAATAACTGACTCATACTTGTGTTTCCTTTGACCTCAGAGCCTAAGTAGCATTTAGCTGACTTGGCTAAAAGTACCCTTAAAGGCGTAGTTAGTGAGGAACTTAATATTTCTCCGAGGGAATTTGTAAGTGAAAATGAAAATCGAAGTTTGCTGCTGAAAAACTTAATACAGCCCAGCAGAATTATGTGAAAGATAAAATCGTTTGCAATGTCCAAAACGACAATTTTCCAGGTTCTTTCTGATGAATTTAGAAATGACAGTGTGCCAGAAACCAACCCTTTTATCAAATATGATCCTGAGGAGTGACCTGAAAAGTTGACCAGGAATCAAACAAGGCTTCTTGTAGCAAACGGACCATGTTTTTCCACCCGAAAAATATAAATATGGCAAGCAAAGATAAACAGTGACTTTCTTTTTCGCAAACGTGGCTTAACAAATGTCTATATCAGAATACAGCTGTTTCATAGCATGGTAAATTTGGTTGTGATAGAGAAAATACCGAAACAGTACCAATCAAAAGAATCTATGATTGGGCTAAAAGGAAGATTACTCATGGAACCCTTCCATTTAGCCCAACCATGAGCCATACGTAATAAATAAGTGAGCATCAAAGTGAAAAAAAGATTGTTATGCTAACTCATTTTAAATCTCCGGGCTTTGCAGCAGGTGAAAACAACAAGGAAATGAAAGTGGCTGGATTTGATCTAAACCAGGTCGATACTAAACTGCTGCACTTCATTTGGGATACCAAAAAACGAAAAAACTTTGTGCAGAAAATTAACCATTGGTTATGCACCTGACTAGTGAAAGCAAATCCAATGCAACAAAACTACACAAGTTCACTCAAAACCTCTCTAGGTTGACTTCAACTTGATGAACTACAAACTCGTTATCTCAGTTTACGCGAAATATGAATTCAAATTGCTTTCTGATTGAACAGATCCTGAAATTTCTTAATTAGGCCCACAAATGTAGCTATCAGAAGTGGAGGCACAAACTAGAACCCCTTGTCTCCTAAACACTTTATGTTTTGATACACTATTTTAGGAAACATAAATTTGGTGTAATGTTTACATGCACTCTTACCAGGTACTCATGTGGAGAAGAATGGCATCATCACCTTAGGCACTGTCTATTGTCCCTCTTCCTCGTGACACCTTCAGTATTCATTTAGCAGAGAAAACCAGACGCAGAGTTTCCAAAACGAAGCTTTAAGGCCGATGGAAACGTCTTGGCAGATATTTGTTTCGAACTTGTGTTTGACGAGTTTCCTGTTCCAAAAGACTATAAAGGTTGCTACCAACAACTATTGGTTTACGATCGACTGTCGCATGTCTCAACACTTTATGCAAATCGTAAAACGCAACAATTAGAAATGCTGTGGTGAATTTCTTATTTCGTGATTGTGTTTCGTTTCGAAACGATTCTTTCCTGCTTCTAATCTATTCGGGCAGTGCTGCTAAGGTCCTCTTTTACTGACCGTCACAGACATAAAACCAAACGATCGTTTTTCCGGTTTTTGAAAGCGATAGATCGCTAATCTGTTAGTTGTAGAAAAATACGTTGTTTCGGTACGACAGTTGGTGCTCATCCGTGAAAACAAAAAAAACCCAAGCGAATTTATCAAGTATGTGAAAGTTACCACCAAATTTTTGTGGCGCTGAATTTACATAGGAAAGTTTACAGAAACGTTGAAGACGACGAAGAGGTTTCTGCTTATAAAGAAGACGAACAAGTCATTGGCGAAGTTAGGACCAAAGAAGAAGCACCGATCACCAACATTTTCGCCAGAATCGACAAATCAGATGTTTGCATTAATGCGAGGGGTAATACTGAGATCTCCACTGCAGTAAATTGGACAGGTTTAGCTGGAAAACGGTGATTTTAATGCGCAAGATGTCACGTAAGTAGGAGTCACTTAGCCTTACCCTCACACAAGTAAAGTCGAGCCAAAGAAGCTTTACATTTTCTTAGCAAATGTTCCAATCTCTTATAATCTGTCTTTATCCAGGTACTCGATACTCCGTGCCACGCTACAGCTCAATGAGCTCCAACTGCTGATGAACTGGGACGTCACCAGGATCCACAGGAAAAGGAGAGGAGAAAAACATGATCTCCTTTTCAATACATGCAAAATCCATAAAAAGCTGTTCAAAGTACTCAGCCTAAAATGATATGTGTGCGGGATACCTATCATTTGCTCACTGGAATTATGCGCGAGAAAACATGTCATCATTTCTTTAAGCGATTGGAAATGTGTGGTATTGGATTACGCTTGTGACAGGTGGCTTTGAAAAAACAGCAGAAAGGCTTTGACGTCTGAATACAGTTGGTTTATCATTGTATTATGTCCCAGAAGGTTTCTGTTCAGTGAAAAACCTAAATCAGTCAGTTAAACATAATCGGTCAGTTCTGGCATCGGTTGTTCATTTTTTGCTAAGAACTTTCCGATTTCCACTTTTAGAGAGTAAAAACGCTGTAGTGCAGACCCCCGACTGAGCCATCTTACATCCGTGTGGTACATAACATCTCCTCATTCAGCGTGGATGCTCAATAACCATTATTGAAATTGGGGTTGGTACAGGGCTTTTGAGTTGGTGAATAATACAATGGAGTTTTATAGCTCTATTTCCTTCTTCGCTGACTATTGTACACAGTTGGGCTGCTAATCAACTGTGGCCAGGCGCCATCCATAATAATTCCTGTTATTTTATTCCAGTGCAGTTTTATTTCCTCTATGGCGGCAAGAACAGAAGCAAACAAACCAGCTCTTCACTCACGTTCATTTCACTGTCCACTCCTTTTAAAAAAATCAGTAACTAACCAGTGTCAGATGCTTTCATGCTTTCAACTCTACTCCTTTTGCCTCAAATTGTCTCTTACTATCAGAGGACACTTCCTCAGTCCTGATTGACAAAGTGCTGCGAGCCAGTTAGAATCTGGCGAACTGTTTCTTTTACTCAGGACAAATGTTCTCCACCATTTTTTTCATAGAGTTTTTAATAAATGTTCCATTAGTGAAAGGCTTGTAGTGCTTGGCAATCAGCATTGTCACCTCATACCTTTCATTCGTGGCATTTTCATTCAACTTAAAAGCTCTTGTGAAAAACTGTTGGTGTTCCATTAAACCAGATTCCAGTTGGTTCAATTTTTCGCAGCGTTCGTCTCCAGTTAGCTTGTCGTAACTACCATGTTTTATCTGGTAGTGCCTTTTTATATTGAACTCCCTGAACAGAGCCACAGGCCTTTGGCAACTTAGGCAGAGTCAGTTGTTTCGCAACTCAGTGAAAAAATATTCCGATTTCCTCTTGTCCTGGAGACGGCGTCCTCTCTATCAACATTCCTTTTCTTACTTCCACGTGCCATTTTTTGAAATGAGCTAAAAAGAGATCACTCGCCAAACGGGGTCTCGAAAGTGGGCTCATTTTTTTGCCATCGCGTGGTGAAATATTAAATCCCTTTTTTTGAAACGAGTGTATAATACAGGGGGAAAGTCACAGAAGACTGTGAACGAGCAGTGCATAGATCCAACATTTCAATATCATATATTTTCAGGCGTATTGTAAATTTGATTATATGGAATATAAAAGTAAAGCCACAAAAAAAACAACTTTTGAGCGTTAGCTATCTACAAAGACAGAAGTACTAATACAGACAAACAATTACCCATGGCCCAGCCATGGGTAGTCCCCCTGCCCCTTACCTAGCCAATGGATGACTCAGTGGATTTAAAGACACCATAACAGACAACGCTAAGATGTATGATAGTTATATGGACGACATCTTGAGAGAAATCAAGCGTCTCCAAGTCGAGCAAAATCTTGAGGAGATAAATAATCTGCACCCAAACCTACAATTCACTTTCGAGACTGAGGAAAAGCATAAATCAAACTCTTATCATAAAACATCATAAATAATATCGAAAAACAAACTCTTGATTCAATCTGGAGAGATAGCTTACCATCTGATTCGTCTGATCCCTCTCCTAAACAAGGCAAATCCCATAAAGTCCCTCTTTTGGTGCAATATAATGGAAAATGCACATAGGATTACGCACGTGCTCTCCTCAAAGTAAACCCCCCGTCTCTGTCATTATGACCTTGTGGAAACTCAAGACCGTTCTCCCCTCCTTAAAGGTAGAGAAAATGCTCAAAAGCGGCATGTCTACACTGTCACGCGTGCTATGTGGACGAGTCTAGCCGACATCTCTAGTCTCGCTTTGAAGGGCACGTCCAACGCACTGGTCCCATGAAGCTGCATGCAACCAAATGTAATGTTACTCTCACCGAGGAAAATGTGGATATCCTCCAGACATCTCAAAGAGGAGAGAACCACCTGTTGACCCCATATGCCCTTCATATTTGAGAGCTCAAACCCCAGATAAACACTAAGGACGAATTCAGAAGCAGGGAGCTCACGACTAAGATGCAATCAGGATGTTTTCTGATCTCTACTCATGTTTCTGCTTTCAGCCTTAGTCTTCTAGCTGTAGCTGCAGTTGTTAGTCTGTGTTAGGACTTCTGTCTTTGTAGATAGCCAAAACTCAAAAGTTGTTGTTGTTTTTTTTTATGTGGTTTTCAGATATTGTAATTGCCTGAAGGTGACAGTTATGTCGAAGAATTTTGCATCAAACTAAACCTTGTTGGCTCCATTTATTCAGAAAAGTAAAACCGTTATGGTTTTACTTAAACCCATTTCCTGTTGTTTCCTTATTTCAATTGTCTCCGTCATGCAACCCTATTGAAAACTAAATCTGATAGCAGGTGATATTATTCATATCTTAGTATACAGTAAAATTATCTTAGCATGTGAAATGTTATTGTTAGATTAATTATCCTACTTAACATTTTACCCGTGATCTTAGTGCGAAATATATATATACAAACCAACCCATTACCATTATTAGACTAAACAGGTATGACCAGACACTGCCTGCATACAGCTGGTCCCGGATGGTTTCAAAATGGGAAAAGATCAAAGCAGAGAATTTTGTGGTGTTCACAAACGTGTTCAAAATACCATGCAATTTGGAGTCTATTGCTTTCCGAAAAAAAATCAAATCATTAAAAGAAATTTGTTTCATACTGCGTTTACTTCATACAAACTCCTGGAAACTTTTATGCAGATGGTAATTGTTATTATTATTATTATTATTATTATTATTGTTGTTGTTGTTGTTATCATTATTTCTATCAATTCACACAGCTTGGTGTTTTACTAGTATTTTTCAGCCAGTAAAGGTGGTATTTTTTACAGTTTACCTCCTTCTATTCGTAGTAGCATTGTTTCGCTGAATTCTATCTAGTCTTTCCACTTTATCATTCAGTTTTGTAATATCCTTCTCAATATCCTTGATGTTTCCAGTAAAGCCATCTTCTGTAGATGCTTTTGCAATTGTGCAGGATCAAGCTTTACCAATTAATTGTGTCATCTCGAAAACATGTGGGGAAAATTGGAGAAATTTGGGGGAAATTGCTCACTCTATGCCGACGATGCAATGAAAAAGATGAGTAAGGCATACATTTTGCAAGTGGCTTTGATAATAAGAGCCCCTGTTTTGTCATATTTGATTTATCTGAAAACCGGACATTGCCCCGAACGCTTTTACCCAACAGAAAGAAAATATTAAGAAAAGTAAACGACAAAAAGGAAGTCTAAAAAGGTAAATTTAACGACTGTAACAAAGAGAGACAATACGTCAATAAGTTATTAAAGAAGTAACTTGATAAAATGTCTGGGTGGGATGGTATGTGATGATGTGAATTCCGGTCTAGAATATTTCCTATCAGGGTAATTAATATTCTACAATTTCCTACTTTTGAAAGATGCACAATATGTTCTAGCCGAAGTTCAAAATGAACTTCAGACAAGCTTATTATACACATACAATTGAACCTCAATTATCCGAACACCGATTATACGAAGTTCGGATTATCCGAACAAAACCTTTCGGTCCGGATAAATATTTATGTAAACGTATGTTCCAATGTAAATATATGAACATGTATATCGAGTAAGGTGTTGTTTGTTTACGGATAATCACTTATCCGAACAATCAGTTATCCGAACAAATTGCTTCCCGCCCCTCTTGTTCGGATAATCGAGGTTCAACTGTATTTTAAAGGCTTTTTATAGGCTTACACTTTAAGATGCATCCTTGCAAACCTGGATTCCTAAAATGCTCTAAAAAACCTACAAGGACCATTTGTTACACCTTTAAATTCCTTTCCGTACTATTCTATTAAATTATTTTTAATTTTCCTTTCATTCAATTTCCTTAAAAAAACAGGACTTTTTATGGAAAAATTCAATTTTGGAAGCACAGATTTGATCTTTTCACCAACATGGTGTTGTTGAAGAGGACAGTATCAACTATTTACTTCAATGCGGCTAGCTATTCAATATATATTTACCTTGTAAGAAAAACAAGCTCTCCAGAGAAAGATGTTTGACATTTTTAGAAAAGGAGGATAAACTGCATGACACTAACGACCGGCGGTTTTAAGAGTTCCTTGTAAACAAAAAAGAAATTAATTGGTTTCTTTGAAAGTATTACCAGCGTTTCATGGTTAACAATTAAAGTTGTTTAACAAAATTAGCCGCATGTTAGAAGAAATAGATATAGAAACCTGCAAATAAATTAATAGTTTATAAAATATTTAAGGTATTTTGTCTACTATTATATTGCCTTCAAGAGGAATTAAGTTTAAAGAGTAATGACCAGTTTGTCAACGATATACGGAAATATTTTCCACTGAAAATAACTAACGATAACAGAAAATGAACCTCGTCAAAAATGTGTTTTTCTCACAAGAGGACGTAGGAACCCCCCAGGGGTCTAAATTATTTATCGTCATGCATATGGAATAACTTTGTATCATTTCCATTCCTAAAAACAATACACATCAGTTTACAGTGCAGTTTGATCTATTTATTTTAATTGTATTTTCTGTAGCAGTTACCAAAATAAATTATTTTTTGTTAAGTGCTTTTGGTAATTTTATTTCAAAGAAGTCCTCAGAGCGGATATTTAATTGCCATTTCAAAGATGAAAATTCTCTGAGGAACAAATTGGTCGTAGTTGAGTTTGGCACTGACAATACCATTGGTGTAAGGGGAGTTTTGACTTCTGTAGCACATATCATCAGGCGTAGAGTAAACATACAGAATAATCAATGAAGAAAACACCAACTATAAATACAGCGGAACACTTTTGACTCACCAGATAAGTTTTATTTCCCCTTTTTCAACAATGGGCCAAATACTGTGACCACTTGAGTACAGACACTTACACACAGCCTCACAACCTTTCTTCTTTCTGTCTATCTCTGGTCTCTGTCTGCCTGTGTCTCTCTGTGTGTCTCTCTATCTTTCTGTCTCTCTGTCTCTCTGTCTCTCTGTCTCTCTGTCTCTCTGTCTCTCTGTCTCTCTTTCTCTCTCTCTCTCTTTCTCTCTTCATATATATCACACACTTACTTATGTACTTACTAAGTTGCTGTCAAAGCAACTGACACTGTGGACAATAACGTTTCATGATTCCATGATTCCTCATAAAGTTATAAATGAAGTACTAAATTATTAACAATAAGACGACCTATTTTTATTGGATTTTACTTTATCAGTTGTCAATGACTACAGTGACGTTTTGCAAATACACTAGAAGCTTATTCGCAACGATACTTGCCTGTATGCTTTCCGCCACATATATTTAACCTCTGGTTTGCTTAAATAAATTTAATGTACATTTACCGAATTTCTTCGATTAAGTCATCCGTTGAAATAATTGACTCGCTGAAGAAAACTGTATATAAAAAGAACCCTCCCCTCGAATGCCTGCTTCCTTACATTACATTTGTCAGTTAAGTGTTTTTTCTCTGTTTGTCGATCAGAGGGCGTAAATACCAGTTTCTTTAAAAATATATATATACAGGCAGAATTTGTTAGCTGTGTCAATTAAATGAAAAAAAAGGTGGTTTAACAGAAAAATATATTAAAGAAGTAGGAGTGCATTTCGATCTTTTGGACCCTGCTGGATATGATAAGAGCAAAATTGTTAAAACTCCTCAAAAACAAATTTTTGAGTTGATTAACCTCGTTACAGAGAGAATAGTATAAAAAACCTGTACCTAACCATCACCACATTTGTACTCTTCGGTACAAATGTAGTGATGGTTAAAAAAAAACAAGTCAAGCAAAAGATCAGTTAGGAAGGGAGAGGTGACGATTGTTCTCTTTGGTACGATTAGATCAAATAGGGGTTACAGTATAGAAATTCATATAAATAACAGTTTGGTCTAAATGTGTGTGCTTTCGAATGAAAATAACGTACAAAATGTTATCAATTTCTGCTTCCAACACAGCTGGCCTTTGAAAGCCAACATTAGAGTGAATATCGTTTATTCTCATTTGGAAAAAACAAAACATGACACGGCTGTGTGGAACATTAATTTGTAGCAGAGGCAAAGTTGATATGGGCATAACCACATATATGTAAGCATAGTTCAGCTAGCTCTATTACATATGTAATACACATTTATTTTAAGTACAAATAAGAATTTGGCAGTTTAATAATGTCTTTCCTCTTTCTTATGTTTCCTCTCATGTTTTGAGAACGAAAATAAACTCGTTGCCTGGTAGCACCCTTTGAGTCAGTTCTCCCTATGAAACAGTCGTTGTTGTACAGGTGTATTTAGACGGTGACTATTCTGGTTTTTGCTGTGAAAGTACCTTTTATCTGATTTAGGATAAAAATATCAAAGATATCAATAGTAAATAATTAAGGTATTCAATTATCCACTCGAAACAAAATCAGTCATTGACAAACTATCCCTGCTCTACCATCTCACCTGTGGTAACCTGACGTCACCCTGTTCGATCAACCTTCAGAAGCACCTGTTCTGATTTTGTCCAATAAACTCAAAAACAAGTTATACCTGAACCTTAAAAGTTACTCTAAAACGTTTATTAATTTCTGCATAAAACCCATTTGGGATTACTAATTCGATACCGTTATTAGTGCACCTTTGCTTAGCGGAAGAAAACCTATTGCTTTGATAAAAGAAACCTGTTTTACCAGTATATATTTTGTTTATGATATCTCATAAGTTTGTGATATATTCGTTTCTTATCTTGAATTATTGATTAGCAATTTTCATAGCCGGCTCTTGAATACTTACGATTATCCTTGCACTAAAAGACAATGCAGAATATCCATACAATTTTTCGGAGATTTAAACAATTAATTATTAATGTGAAGGTATTAAAATTCTTTTGGCAAAAACTTCTGCTCTCCTTCTCTATACATGACTGGCAAATGCAATAACTTTAACAGGTCTCTTTTAGCTAACTTTTATAAATAATAAATGTATATCATAATTATATAAATTATCATACCACTATCGTTTGCAATGCATAATTAAAACCTGACTTCTGTGTATGAGTCATAGATGTAACAATAAACAAATTGCTTTCGCAAATTCAGCGACCCAAATTTAGAGGATGACTGTACATATTGTTTGTTTTCCCTCTGTATTTAAATTATAAAATAGCACTATTGAAAGATAATAAAATCACAACAATTTATAACGCATAATAACATTTCTTGTTATGACTCATACAGTTTCACCAAAGAAAAATGTTTCTTTTGCAGAACGCGATCAACTGGTCAATTTCATAGAATGGCTTCTCATAAGTTGTTATCCTATCAGTAACAAAATTTAGATGCATATGGTATAATTTAATAAAATGTAGTATGACATAATGAAACAAAGTAACATCAAACGAAGTAAAATAAATAATAATAAAATATAATGGGATAAAGGGTCGGATACCTCCTTAGGCGCCTTGCAAATTGCCTTTGACTTACAGTGATGTTAGTAACTTTTCATCATTCTCTCTTCTCTTCTTGTTCATTAAAATCTCTCTCTCTCTCTCTCTCTCTCTCTCTCTCTCTCCCTCTCTCTATCTATCTCT
>RDPX01000176.1:1001688-1012123 GCA_003991215.1 Morbakka virulenta | reverse complement strand
CTCTCTCACTCTCTCTCCCTTCCCCCTTCTCTCCCTCTCTCTCTCTCTCTCTCTCTCTCTCTCTCTGAGAACGTCGTTTATTCATGTCTTTTCAAAGAATATTACGTTCCCTGAAATTTCTTGTCGGTAAGTGTGCCCCAAATATTTTATTTGTCACAGTGTTGGTAACATCTCTGGCACAGGTTCTATTTAGGATCTGTTGTAGTGAAAAAGTTCAGATTAAGCGAAGCATTATTCAGGGTGAAAAAAACTTAAACTTCAAACGAAGGGATTTTTACAAAAAAATTATTATTTATTTTCTCTTGTTGAAATGTTACAAGTAATGACTCGTAAGAAAATTAAAAGTGTAAGAGGGTGAATGTGGGGCATTGTTGACTTCCAGAATACTTCAACTTTTATTCAACCAAGTTATTGGGTACTAAAGCTTGAAGCGATTATCAGAAGGCAGCTTGCCTTGGCTACATGTTGTCAATATATTGAGTGCTTCTGAAACATGCACAATTGATAACAGGTTTGGAGAAACGAATGGAAATATGTGGAGAACATTGAATCGTTGAAAATGTAGATACCTGGGAAGACGCACAGACCATAAATCTAGAAGAAGGTACTAGATATGGCAAAGTCTTAAAGATCACTAAAAAGTGGCCCATTGACAAGAAAATGTAAATATCATGATCATTATAAGTGCAAAGGCAAGTAATGAAAGGAAAAGATGAGAAACAAAAAGACTAAAGAAGGCAGAGACTTATGGATCAAATGGAGTAGAACTAGCTAAATCAGACTAGAATAGGAAAAGGAAATCTGTTTTGCAGTATTTTCATTTCCAGAACAAATGGTTATGACTGTTCTATCTACATAACAATTGTTTTTGATAAAACTATTATATTTCTGACATATCTTGCAATTCATGAACTACAACTCAAAACAACACAATGTTTCTAAACAATAAATTGAAGTAAAAATTATGTCCATTTTTGGTTGAAAGCTTTTTCGGTGGAATTTCGCTTGAGCAAAAGTCTGGAATGAGGATATCGAGTTGAATTTTATCAATGAGGAAAATAAAACATAATCAGTTTGTTTTCTTTCAAATATTTCAGCCACTGTAAAAGATGACATGAAAATCGATGAAAAAGTTTCCAATTCACTTCTGGCCATCATGATAAGCGGATATTGTCAAATGAATATTCCCTGCCAGGAGGTGCATATGGGGATCTTTTCTTTTGGTGCTATTTGACTTGCCTTGAACCACCTGGAAGGCTCAAGCTCTTGTTGCTTCTGTATTCAATGGAGGGAAAGACATAAACTAGAACGATACTCCTTATCAACAGCTTCTGAAAGGATTATCGCAAAGACGGGGAAGGAACGTGTGTGTGTGTTGGGGCAGGAGGGGTGCATGCTACAGGTTCTGTAGTCTTCAACTTTTTGCTGTTCAAATATGTAAATATACTTCTTATATCTAAGCATTAATTCATAAAACTTTTCGCATTACAGCAATACTCAACAAAATTAGATGCAAGAAATTGGTTTTCTAAGCACTCGGCACAAAAATTATAGGTATCTTGAGGACCGACTAGATTTTTAAAAATTTACAATTAGGATCAAAATTTGATAAAATGCGTACTGAATTTTGTCAAATTTGATATAATAAAATCATGCATACGTTATTATAGTTGTGATGCTCTCTGAAACCCTTGCACTTGGCGGAATCATTTCCAATCTTAATTTTTTTTCATTTTCAATTCTTTTGCAACCCTAGTTTTAATAAGGCATTGTATCTTTTCCCAATTTGTAAAAAATTAGTTTAAAACATTATTTGTTTTGGGGAAAATTCATTGTACCTCACCGTTAAGCCACCATGCAAACAGTCGCTACTTTAGATTCAAAATTAACGTTTTGTAAAAACATTTAGCATGAATTAAGAACATTTGAAGTCAAATATTGTAAGAAGTGGACATAAAGCCTGAGCAAACTGCTATATTTGGGGGGGGGGGGAGGAATATCATTTTCCTCCAGTAATTTGGACTCAGACGGTGCCTTTGAGAGGGACTTTGTTTTCGCAGTGAGGAGTTTCTTAGCCGGATGCCCTTACTGTGGCCAACCAATGCCTTTTTCTTTTTTAAAATTCTAAATTCCCTACGTCCGTTCGGGGAATCGAATCCAGAAGCTCTTGATTGAGGTGCAACTGCACTGACCATAAGGCGCGGGTCCTCTTTACCTACATTGTTCTATCGGCCAGAGGCTACTCACCTCGGAGACCTGTTGTGGTTGTGAGTACGAACGAAAGGGAAAATTAATCACTCCCTCGGATTTTCAAGGGCCGTCCAGAGCACATCGGACATCATAAGAAGTGTGATGAGTGAACTGCTAGACAATGGCGGGAAAAACCTTTAAACTGGCTCAAGCCAATTTGTTTTGGATATGTTTGGGTTTGTGTGAGCCAGTTCAGATTTGATACTATTACATATTGCTTTTCAGAAATAGTTGGGGTAAAATCGTCTACACTATTAATCTACACAGAAAAAACAACTTGAAAATGGTAAAGGAAGAGACAAGTGCAAATGTTAATGGGAATGATAATACTGTTTTCGCTATTGGGTAAGGTCATAGATGTAATTGGTATTTTTAAATAACGACTAATGACCCCAAATATGAAGGGGGATTAAAAAAATTGGGTTCACTTCCTTTGTCAGTATTTGGTGTTTTTCTTTGCCTTCAAGAAATAAACATGAGAGCAAACATTTTGCCGACCAGTGACAATTAATCATCCATTGTCAGCCAAAATCTCGTGTTTCTTCATGCTTGCGTCATGAAAGTAGGTGTATTAATTCCCACGGTACGGTTTCATTCTTATTTTCAGACAGACGAACTTTGTTATTGGATGCCTTAATGTGCTTACTCTGAGTGGCCCGACTGTAAGTCATAGCAATCCTCGATTTTGGTACTTGACTCAAATATGATTGGTTTTGTCTTCCACGCGCTTTCTTTAGGTTGGTTTTATAGGTTGTGCCAAGGTGTTTTAAGTCGCCTACTTACATGACGCGTCCTGAAAAACACGATGACCTTTTTTTGATGTTTGTCACAAGTGTTCGTTCCTGCTTGCTTTGTCTCAGGACATCTTCTTTGATGACAAGTCTGATGAAGAGTACCAAAACCTCAATCTGAGTTAAAATATAAACACAACGTTTAAATATAACTTAGGAGTTTCCCCCAAGTGACAAAAAATTGAAAAGTAAATCAAAATGATTGCGTACGAGACCAGCAATTTGAAGTTTTTAACGCAGCCGACATGGTAACCTAGTTAGGGCACCAGATATTTATCAGGTTATGTTTGGGGGCAGCATTGTTTAATGAAATCCATAAAACGAACTAATTAAGTAGATAAAAGTGTAAATAAATTTCAGAATTGTATTAGGCATTTTTAGATTAACCTGTAAACTATTTTTAACATTTAAATTCTCTTTGTTGTCACTTTACCTCCTTACTATCAGAGACAAGGCTCATCAATCGTCCTACCAAATCACTTACAAGTCAAGTGACTGTCACAGCCAAGTCACTTGACTATAACAAAAGTGTTTTCATTTAATCCTCCTGTCGGTAATGGCTTGGATTGATTCCTTACTATCAGGGACAAGGTTTGTCAGTTGTCTTACCAAATCACTTAGAAGAGCAAGAATGCAAAAAAAGTATTGTTGTGTATAAGGTTGCAGCTTTCTTTTGGATAAACACCAAGTATTTTTTTCATTTTTCAAAAAACTAAATATTTTTAAAGCTATGGACAGATAGAATACATCGAGAGAAATTTATTCCGACATCATTTTTTTAAGATATTTTGAGGGTAAAAGCTAGTCTAAATAAAATCTTCGCAAGATTGCTAAATACGTTTATTTCCAGTTATTGTCTTTCTAAAGCCTAATTACCTTTAAATTGATATTTGTCCAAATAAAATAGTGTCCAGGTCACACCAACTGATGCTATTGCTGCTTAAAATTGATCCCACAAAGCACGTCTTCTTTTATTTCATTGCATATTACAAGTTAGACAAAAACGTGATGTCTCATCTTTCCCTTGCAGTTCATCGGGTATCACCACTGTACGGCAATGTTCTTTTATTTCCAAAGACACTTAAATGTTAAGACCCCATGACCCAAAAACTAACACTTCAGTATGACTCTGTCTTGACTGCTGGCAAGAAATTCACAAGGAAATAGATCCAGGCCAGCAGAAACAACAACATTGCCTGTTTCAGCCATAATTTTAAATGATCACCTTATCATGTATTTGATCCAACCTGGTCTTTAACATCTACAGAGGATTCTTGAAATCTATTCAAAGGAAAGGTGGTATAGTAGCTTTTTTTTTTCTTTACGTTTTAAGACATTAGTCAAATCATCAAAATTACTATCAATGAGCTACGAAATTGACCCTGCATTTTTTAATGACGCTGTCTAGCAGTTCTATTAGTGACACGTCTTATCTGAGCTTGCGGCACCTTGCATTTATTATTTGAAATAAGTTTGTCAAGGAAACAATTCTAGCCTACGAAATCTGGGACAGCCCAATACCTTTATTACTCATTGCCCTTGTACTGTTAGTTGGATCATGCTGTTCCGTCTCAACCTCAAACCTATGGATGAAGACAAGCCCAGATTTGTTCCACATTATTGTCTTAATAGACAATTCCTGGTCGTTCTCATGACGCCATTAGTATTGACTAAGGCAAGAGGAAAAATAAATGAGCCCCACAAACTGCGAATGCCACTAAAATCCAAACAAATTTTTCATCACAGTAAATGCACCAAGTTTCTGCTTCAGTGAAGTGATTGCAGTAACTTCAAAAGGCGAAATAAAGTTGGATATATACATAAATTTCATTGATTTCAACCTTTTCCTTCCCTTACTGTTAACGTCAAAGTCTCAAAGATTCATGATAAAATTCATTGCAGCCTCAACTTATCATAACACAAATCAAAACAGAATTTCAAGCTGGGTTGAATGTCGTGTTCTTCTAACGTGGCAGTTAGACAAAGAACCTGTTTCCCTTGATGTAACATTGAGGTGCCCACTTTATCTAAAATAATCGTCAAATAGTTGACAAAGAATCTTTGACTCCATGTTTCTCCTTACAGGGGTTATTTTGGATAGGAATTCACGCTTTCTCCTCACGGCCCGTATATATGTATATATGGTGTCATAATAAAAATACAAGTAAAGATTACACTAAATTAATTCAACTTTTTTCTAAATTCAATTCTAAGAACTGACATCGCTTGCTGCACCGACAATGGAACACATTGGTATTTGTTTTATGAATATCAGTGGACACTTGGACAACGCTTCAGATATATATATATATATATATATATATATATATATATATATATATAATCAATATTATACTTTAACTTTCATTATCTCATACATCTAATACAACATTTATTAACTTGAATATGTACATAGGTTTGAGTGTCCTATATCCCTGGTAACGATTAATATCCTTATCAGGTCCTTAAAAGAACTTTAATGTCAACAAAAAAAAGAACAGCATTGCAAAAATTTCTGCGGTAACAAAGAAAAAGGTTTTTTTCAACGCATAGTTCAACTTCCAAACATAACCTTCCTGTGTCTTTATTTGCCCATTGGGCCCTTTTTCAATAGCAGGATGATTAATTTTTTTCACATTACACGTTACCCCGTCATTACTGAGATTTGTTACCCTGTTTTGCTTTCTATCTTACAGAACGAAAAGGTACTGTTCTTTGTCCTGAAATAGCAGCAGTTAAAAATTCCAAAATGTCTTATGGTCTGGAGTGATTCAGTGGACTTAAACAGTAAGTTTTGTTCACTTTTACTGAACAGTTTGAAGTGGTCATTTCAATGAACTGCAGACAAAAAATTTTCTCACTTTGGTTTCTGGTACCGTACCAACAGTTCCAAAATGTCTTCAAAGTACAAGTCTTATGGCTATATGTATCCGATAAATATATCCCTTAATATGTAAATATCTCAAAACCCAATACGAACTTCGTAGTAACCATGCTAATAAGGGCATATTTCTGATAATATTGAATTATCAGAAACATGAAATATCAGAAACATGCCCGTTGAATTACCAAAAATCTATCAATACTCCTCATCCAATATTAAATTAGTATTAATGTCATTTATAAGACTATCAATGTCCTCTTCATTGCCACTTTCTATAGTGCAAACTATTGCATACATCTTGTCACTGGAAGTGTTTGCATGAATATTAAACGAATGCTTTCTTTTGTTATCCAAATGTTCTCCTTTGCTTTACTAAAACATAATACTAAAATATTAACCATTGAAAATATTGACTGAAAACAATTCACGACTAATCCTTGTGCATCATGATTCTGCCAATAACACACACAGGTCAAAATGTGCTTGAAATGTCAAAAGACAAAGGTGTAAATGTACTTAATGAGTATTTTCGATTTCAATCACGCTTCACAATACTAAGTGCCAGTATCTCTCATGGAAAATGTTTTCAACAATGCTTTGAAAGAAATGAAATAAAGTTGACAGCAGCGTTGTGGCAAAATAATTAAAGCTCGTCATACTTCGATAAACCAGTATAAGGTTGTTTCAAAATCCAAGACTACTGAAAAGGTGAGATAATCCCTACATACATACTTATAATTCTCTCCCCTTACAAAAGATTTGGTCAGGTCTTACCTTTCGTGTCTGTTTAGCCATTGGTGATCCATTGAAATAAAAATGAAATAAATCAAGCTTTACTTACTTAATCTCCTTGAAATTTTGATTATATAAAGAACAGTATATCATTTCTAACAATGTTTTACTAACTCTATCATGTTAAATTAAGAATTAACACAATGACGAAATGGCTTTTCCGTAGGAAGGTTTTGTTTTGTGATAGAATCCATACTAAGATGAATGATCAATTGAAAAATTAATAGGAGTACTATTCATTTTCCGTTTATCGACCGCTAAAGTCATATACCTGGAAACCGGAATTTTTATGAGTATTTTCCTAATATTCGCTGTATCTGGTACACACACACACACACACACACACACACACACAATTCATTATAGTACTAACGTGTTTTTCAACACCGCAACTATGTGTTTCCTTTAGTTTATTTCAATTCACATGTCTAAATTATCAATTAACTTGTCAATAACTGTTTTGTAAGCCCAACCATTTTTTTGTTCGCTTGACACTGAAAAAGAAGTACAGTTCTGTAAAGAACTTGGTGACACACAGCAAATGAAAAACGTTAGGCTAGAAAAATCACTTCGTTTTTTCAGGAAAGTTACAATGATTTTGGGCCAGAAAGGACAGACAACATTGTACCGACCTTTCAGGTTGAACCAAAAATGTTGGTACTTAAATGGTGATGAAAAGGTCAAGTACAGAAGAATCGGTAGAATCTGCAATTTAATAGTGTGGTATGACTCTTTAAGTCCACTCTAGACCACAACAAGCCAGGATTCTTCTAACCTAATAAATATTCAACAGCAAGATTCATTGAGATTGTTGTGGTGTCAGTAGATACATGAGGTCGACATTTGTATGAACTGACGACACACTATCTTTCTATATCTATGAATTGTAATGTAGGTGAAAGAAGGTCATTTTATCTGACCCTTCATGGTGACCTTTAAGGTTTGTTACAACGCCCAATGTACCATGAAACCAATATTAATGTTGGCATTTTGTGCACATTCTTAAGACCTTGAAAATTCTGAACTTGTTGGACTCAGAGGAAACCATTGATGTAAGAGATTTAGCATGTCACGAGTTGTAAGCTTTTTCTAAGCTACGTTTCGAGAGGTATCTCTCCCATCGTCAGGGCAGCCTGACGATGAGACAAGTATCCCTCAAAACGTAGCTCAGAAAAAGTTTCTTTAGATCTTCCAATGAGTCGACATTGTAACTACTTCTTGCAAAATTGTCTTTGTATTAAAATGCAAGGGAATGTTTGTAATCTCACAACACAACACATAAAAAGAGGATACTATTTTAAAAGCGTGTTATATTCATATTTTAGGAGCTCCAAAAATAATTTTCAGAAATTTTCTTTTAAATATCTCATGTAAAGTTGATTTTTGTCGAAATCTTTTTCGTTCGTACTCGAACGTACCAAAGACGCCAGGGAAGAGAACACCAGTGAAACGGGTTTTTTATCATTATATATATATATATATATATATATATATATATATATATATGTATATAAAAGATATAATAAGTTGGAAAGAAATAAAAAACTACACTATCCATTTCGACAAGCCTGTTTCGTGATTTTACTCACTCGTCAGGAAATGTAAATAAATATGTATATATTTATGTATTATTATTATTATTATTACCAGGTTCTTTTAAAGTGTTTTACTTGATGGTGTCAATGGGCCAACATGATCATAAGGGTTGATAAATGTGCCACCTTCGGTATCAAAAAATTTTCAATAATATCTCTTCAATTTCAACCCAAGCTGTTTATTAATATTGAAACTGTACCTCCTGTAGCCATTGGAGATGCGTTTAAGTATCTCGGACGTTACTATGACTTTGAAATGATCAATCCATCTCACAAATCCAAACAAATTGATTATTTCCCTATCCAACCAAAAGACAAACCGCCTCTATAGTGAATTGGCCCTTCCAAAAGTTTCCTGGCACCTTACTGTTTCAAATGTTTCTAAAAGTTGGGTAGCAGAAAATCTCGACAACCTGGTCTCTAAATAATTACGCCAGTGGCTTGATCTCCCTTTAAGTGCCACTCTTAGCTCTACTATTCTTTCCAAAAATCAGTTTGGACTCAACTTGCAGCTACCTACCACAAAACGTCTACGGTGCCAAACTGTCACCCGTAACTCTCTTAAGTCCTCACCAAATCATAATATCCGAACCTTGTGGAAAAACACAAGCAATGGTGCCAGTATACAACATGATATTTATAAAAACACAAAAAAAGTTTTGAAAGCTGTGCAAAAAGAACATGAGGAGCGTTTTCAAAGTCATCTTACTACTCAAGGTATTATTCTCTCATTTCTGTTTGACAACGCAACATCAAAAAGCTACCCAAAAATATATTCAGCTTTACCATTCGTTATTTGAACAACACCCTTGCAACTCGTAAAAATCTATCCAAGTGGAACCTCAGTCTATCTTCTTCTTGCTCCTCCTGTTTTGAACCAGAAACCCTTCTTCATTTTGTTGCCGCCTGCAAAACGTACCTTCAGGAAGGTCGGTATACTTGGCGACACAACTCAGCATTACAGTTTTTAGGAGGTTCTCTCAAATCTCTTGAAGGTTGTACAATATATGCTGATATTTGTGGATTCTTATCGCCATGTATTATAACTGGAGATACCTTTCGACCTGATTTGCTGTTAGTTACTCCACAAAGACAGTTATACATACTTGAATTGACGGTGGGATATGAAACAAACCTGATTTGCATTCCAGCTTTTCAAGTCAACTTCGTAAATCTTTCCATTAGCTCTTTGGGTATATTCGGTCAATCTTGCATTACTTTGATATGCAACGCTTTGAACATCGACAACAAACACGAGCGCTTTCTTTCAACCAAACTTTCTAATATAATCATTCACACCACATACTACATATTCTGTCGTAGAAACCAACGATGGACAAACCCTGAATTATTGTCGTTTTATTAATTTTGTTAGAAATGTATTTAATTTTGTTAGAAATGTATTTAATTTTGTTAAATAGGCAATTTTGCCAATGCAAACTACCTTGATTAGTGAGGTTTGTAATTGTTTGTGTTCGGATGAAAAAAAAAAGATTTCCCATTATTATTATTATTATTATTATTATTATTATTATTATTATTATTATCATCTTTTTTCACATTTTGTGTCTGGCTGTTTTTATTTCCGAGTTCTATGCTGACCGGCGGTCATAACAATTGACCATGGGCTACCAGCATTTTCTTTCTCATAACCCCAGTACTTTTCGCAAAACCCTGGCTGTTCCCAACAACGTTGTCTTTTGAAGTACTCCTAAGTTGCAGTGAATCCCAAGCTTTTCAACCCACTTTTCAAATCCTTTGGTCACAGATCCCAGAGCTCCAATAGCAATAGGGACAACTTCTACTTTCTTCAGTTTCCACAGTCTTTTTATTTCTCTTTTCAGATCTTGATACTTTTCTACTTTTTTTTCTCCTTCTCTGCCACGTTCGCATCCGCCGGTACTGTTATGTCAATGATTATTGCCGTATGTTCCTTCTTTTCTACCAAGACTAAATCTGGCCTTCTTGCTTCAATCACATTATCACACTGGATATTTACATCCCACAACAACTTTACATCATCACTCTCCAAAACTCCTTCAGGGGTATGCTCGTACCATTTCTTACTGCATTCCAGTCCTCTTTTCTTGCATATATCCCAATGGATCTTTCTCGCTACGTTA
>RDPX01000176.1:987268-999149 GCA_003991215.1 Morbakka virulenta | reverse complement strand
ATTGTACATTTCATTCGTAAGAAGTTTAGGTAATTGTACGTTACACAGCAACCTGTATGTTGATCTAGACACCATCTCGAGACGATTGCCAACCTAGGCTAAAGCGCGCTTCGCCTGCCCGTGAGACAAACTTAACTCCGCCGGACGTCAACCCGGTATTTCAAGGTGTCGGAGTGGGCTAACAGGTACTACACCTTGCCCAATGGTGACCTGGAGGTAGTTGTGGCAAAGGGTAACCTCATTCGCCCACGTCGAAACTCCACAACCGGGTGCAGTTTATCGTCATACCCAGGACGAATTATTATTATTATTATTATTATTATTATTATTATTATTATTATTATTATTATCGGAAACGTACAGAGCATCAAAGCATTTTGCCACTATTTGTGATTGGCTGTGTGAAACAAAAGAATTTACGCTTTGTAGACACAAAAAAAAATTTGTGTATCTACAAAGCGTAAATTCGAATTTTTTCCTGATGTTCCAAAGTCTTTTTTTTTTCTATTATTTTCTTTAAATGATATTGTTTTTCTTACTTTTCAAATTATTTTCGTATTGCACCAAGATGTTCTCATTAGATCTTTCTGGGTTTAGGGTTGCAGTAATGTTTTCTCAGGTAGCAAGAGAATTAGACAGGTACCCAGAACTAGCTGCTTTTATTCATTTCGTTTCGACCTTACTGAAATAGTAATAGCAAGACAACCTTTGTAGTTGAAGGAACTCTGTTTCTGAACTCAAAAGTCCGGATTGTTTTTGTTTATTATTGTCTTTGCTTCCTTCTAAGAAATCCATCATGATCTACCGAAGCTTAGTGTAGTTCATGTAATTATGCTTAATCAAGTTCAACTCAGGCACTCGCGTTTTCTGATTTATCTAATTAATATCACTTTCATCACCTTTTTAAATCTTGGTTTCTGCTCTGAATTATTTTTCACTAGCCGAAAAGCTTTTACCCAGATATCACAGCTTTTAACGTAGCAGTAAAAAGACTGCAATTAATATAATTATATATAGATGAAGAACAGAAATCTGGATTGCTGTTGTTTTTTCCAACGGAATGAACACGTATACACGTATATAAGTTTATATTTCTTCAACATGGATATTATAGTATTAAGAAATAAGATACAGAAACAAAACTCTGCGAGTTTTTCAGTTTCAATAAAGCCCTGCTAACAACTACTTCCGTAATTAACTGTTTTCGGCATTTTGTAACGCTGCTAGTTTGTCCGGTACTCTCTCTAAAGCGACCGCGCATTTAATAGTCCGCTTTCAACCCATGGCCCTCTTGCAATTAGGGTTTCCAACTGTTTGAATTTCAAAATATTTCTGATCTCGAAAATATACTTTTTCAATGGGTCAACAGGAACTCGGTCAGACCAAATTGAAATTCTATGGTCGCATGGTTTGAGTAATTTTCACGGCCTTCCGCGTACTTTCAAAAAACAATCTTGCAACAAACATAAGGTGCCCTGTTGCCATTAATTTCTGAGCTTTTCCCTTCCTCCAGCCATACTCCATGAAACATAAAAGGTGTTGCTTTACCTCAGGTAAGATTGCGAGCTAGAAGAAGTTCTCAGCCACAATAAGTATCGAAACTACAGTTTTCAATGCAATGTTCCAATATATCCGAAAAATGATGAACAATTTAAATCATTAAATCACACAACAACAGGTCAAAGTCATTAAGTGCTTCTTCAGAAAACTGCAAGCGCCTTCCAAAATTGCTTCCAGCACCCTTGTCTTTTTTTTTTTAGCTTACTCCTAATTTTCAGGCCTTTCTCACTTTCTGTCGATTTTTTTAAAGCCTCAAAAAAGTTGACAAAAGCTAGAGAAAACTATTCAACTTTGAAACAAAGCCAGAGAGGGATAGCAAAAGAGAAAAAAAGATATTTAAAAGAAAGTATATAAATTTCAAGGAGCTACCTATTGGTAAATTCTCTCATGAATTTCAGGTACCAAGAGTTTTCAAGATCATTAGAAAAACATCCAAGACTTAGTTTGAGGAAAAGCAAACTAGGGCACAGGCTCAGCAAGTGGCTGAATACTCCTTTTTATGGTTAGAAACCTCGTGTACTTTGCAATTGGCAGAGACAAGATGAACCCGGAAAACATGATGCTGTGGTTTGACTAAATGCACATGAATAAATGCAACATGAAGTAAATCTCATTTATGGACTTATGCAGTGAGACTCTAAAGAAAAGCTGATTACCATTTAATTTTGGTGAAATGGATAAAATGTTTTTGCTGGATTTGGACGGGATTAAATACTGGTCCTTCTGTGTGGCTTGGCAATATTATATTTGGAAGGTTAGTAAGTTAAGTTCTATTACAGGGAACTCAAAACTTTCATGTTCGCATACAGCATTTCTTATAAGTATAAAAATTCCTACAGTTTTGACCTTTGTCACGTCGAAGAAAAATTAACAATTTTGACAAACGAGTTGTTATGAAGTTCTTGTAACGTTTACCTGATTATTTATTTGTATACGGCCAAACTCCAAACGTATACTAGGGTTAAGCATTACAAATCTCTCTTTTTAGCTACTGATTTTGAAGACCCTTTTTTCAGTCCCTTTTTAGCATAGGAAAGTACAGTACGAAAACTAATCCTAGCCGGAGTGTTATGAAATTATTCCCCCCATAGATTGAACTCGAATATTCTAACTTGACCTCACTACTTATAAGCTCCATATCTAAATATATACCCTAAACCCTAAACTTCTAACCTTCATACCTAAAACCTATACCCTTAACCCCTAAATCTAAAATCTAAAACCTACCCCCCTAGACAAAATTTCTAATACCGAAACCCCTTCAGCTGAAATCTAAGCCCAAAGCCCTACAACCCTAAATCTAACATCTAAACCTAAACCCCTAGATCCAACATCTTAAACCCAAACCCCTAGATCCAACATCTTAGATCCAAACCCCTAGAACTAAATCTAAACCTTGAACCCTTATATACGCCTTAACAGGTCGATATCATGCAAAGGCGATCTGCAACCTAAATTTATTTCCATTATTCTCTTTGCTTGCTCATTGACCAGGATAAAGATGTACTCCGTTAATAATATTTTCACCTGTTTTGTCAAACATGTATCCAAAGAAAGATGCTGCTTATCACAATCACTCTTTACGGTTACCATATATTCTTACCCTGCCATTTTAATCACGTGGATTAAAACATTTGGTAGTGGATCAGCTCTTCAACTGATTATCGTATCATCTGATCTTACATGATGGATGTGAGATGAATGTGATTTTAAATAATCCTTTGTCTTAAGGCCTTTCCGTCACTTGTTTGTACACTGTAGTTGGATACTAGCAAGAAAGGCCTACAATATTGTGATTCTGTTCCGGCAGTAATAAGCTGAGATGCTCATGGCCGCAGTTACGGGTGCTGGTAAATTAACAGTGCCTTTAGAACCAAGTCAGTCTTAAGACAGGTGCATCCCAATAACACTAATGGAAAGGATAGTGTGCATAGTATTTTTAATAAATCAACCTCTGAAATTCAAATTATACAGTAAATAACAAGAATGTTGGATTTAAGTATAAGAGTTATTTTCAAAATACAAACCAGTAAAAATGTGCATTGGAGTAATTTGTTTTTATCAACTAAAATGAGTAATGTGTTGAAAATGGACAGCCCATGACTGCATGTGACTGCATGTGACTGCACGTGACTGCATGTGACTGCATTTGACTGCATGTGTCTGTAGCATTTAAAGCGGAGAATTAAACATCAATATATAGTATATAAAAGTTTTAGCCTCCTGTTGTCAGTAGACCTGGTGCGATCAGTGTAAAACGTAACCATTTTTCTCTCAAAATATATCGGTATATTTATATATTCTTTATGTATTTGTATCTGTCTATCTCTTTTTAAATGTTGATATGTCCAATGTAAGTGGGAGAAGAATTCATAATGGAAATTCTATGTCTACTTTAAGATTGTGAAAGAGTAAAACTAGAAAAGTGGATCCGAAAGCGATCTATAAAGTTTCCTATATGATGTGAGTAAAGAATATGATGCAGATTTTCATACACTTTATCGTACAGTCTATATTTAGTTTTACGGCTTTTAAACAATCTCATTTGCTTTTCTCTCTTGACACTTATTATTTCACACATCTACATTCTGTACCTTGTCCTCTTTTCTTGTACCTGGACCTAGTTCCTCTGTTTTACAGCTTAGTCTTGTGTTTTTTGTATTATGTTTGTTCTATATACCTCCAGTTTATATGCTGATTATTCTTTGTGGTTTAGTATCTAGCTTTTACCATTTTTCTATTTACGTCCTTGTCTTTTTGTTCATTTTTTTCACTTGATAAAGGTCTAGCAAATTGTGATGTCTTGTCTCGTGCCTTCACAGCCAGAAACTATCCGTTATCAATCAAGGACTTACGTATCCAACAAAATGGAAGGAACCATGAATATTGTCAAGCAGTCTATCATAGTATCCCAGTAAAACATAATATCAAACTCCTGGCAAAATATAAACCAGGTCGAGTTAAAAATTCCTTTATCTTGCACGACTTTCCATATCTTCTCTATCTACATATTTCAAAGCTGTACCCCGCTTCTCAATGCTCCTGAATGGCAGTCAGTATTAATAAAGGTCTTTTTGAAAGCAATGCCTTTTCTAAAAAAAATCATCATTTTTAATATGGTTTTAAATTTTATTCAGAAAAAGTTGCTTTGTAAGCTTTTTGCCAGCTTTGATAGACAATGGTCCAGAATACCTTTTGAATCTTGAGATTGCCAATATAAATCAAATTACTCTGTCTTTACAAAAATATAGGTTCTGTTATTCCCCTGACTCAAAAGATTTGATCAGAGGTTTTTTGTCAACTTCCAACATATTTCTGTAGGTCAATAAAATGTAAATTGCTCCGTGTTTGCTTCCAAGTGCTTGCAAGAATAAGAAAACATATTGGTTTTTGAAACCACTTTCTTGAGTCTTTCTTGTCTACCCATTTCTACTTTCATATTTTACAGAACAAGTAAATGGAGGACCAGAAGATAAAGCTACAGCTGCAAACAAGTCTTCTTTATCTATCAGAACTCATTAATACCTTATCATTCAGGTACCAATTTCCATTTTTAAAGCTTTCAGGATAAGTGAATGGATTAATAAAAAAAATGTAAAGGACAAAAACACATGTCGCATCCTTATCTAATGCTACCACGTTAAACGGATAATCACAACAGAAAAACACCAGCCCTAGGACTAGTAAATAAAATCTGTATTGACAATAAAGTAAATAATAATTAATAGAAAGGAAGGGGAAGAAAGGTGGCGATTGACATTTGATTTGGAATTCTCAGTTGCACTGATTAGGGAAGCAGGAAGGAGTATATCTTAAAAATTTTCGATTTTGTGAACTCAGTGGAAGCTATTGATATAAGATCATGTCGTGAGTCACAAGCTTATTCTGAGCTAGGTTTCAATCCTGGTGATAAGCTTAAGACTCACGACATTTTACGTATCCTACACTAAGAAGGAGTAGACTTCTATGTGACAACAGTTTGGGAATAAAAGCAATTAAAATAACAATTTCGGTATAAATAGGAAACACCAACGGATTTTGTTTGGAAGTTGCCTAATAGTTAATTGGGACAGAAAACGAAGAATTAGGGGTCAAGGGAGCAAGTTCAGAAAATATCTTCTGTAGAAAATACTTATAGGACTAGTAAATGATGTAAGTTATGACGGTAGGACGGACCCTGGGGTTCTTAATTTTCCTTCGGATGACATCTAGCAATATCATGCAACAGGAAAGAAACAGAAATGAAATGGGACAGCAATACATGTCTTTAAAGTTACACAACGACATTTAAACAGAACAATTTCCCTGGCGACGTTACTTTCTTCTTCTTTGACGTGTCTTTGACAATTACAGTTGGTTTGACCAATGTTTGGCGGTGTAGAAAGCAGATGGTGTTGGCTAGTGGAGGTCCTCTGGTTGGGATTTTGGGGCAGTTGAGCAGCTAAATAGGTGTTGTATACTCTGCCTTTGGCCACAGTTGCAGAGGTCTGAGGTCGTGAAACCCAAAGACGTTCTGGATATCATGCATCTGCCACGTCCCACTCGTAGGCGGTTCGGCGCTCTCCTTGTGGGCCATGTCTAACTGCTACCACACGCTATGGTTTCTGTGGGTTAGATTCCTCTCGACTGCCAGATTCGTCCCTCGTCATCCAGGGCATCCCACCGCTCACGCCAAATGTTTTCTCGTTTCGCTGAATTGGGCATATCGAAAGGGGTTTCAGAATAGAGGAGCCGTGGTTTAATGGTTAGTGCAACTGCACCGTAACCAAGAATTCTTGGTTCGATTCCCCGAGCGGGCGACTTTGGAAATTCTATATATTTATATATATATATACATGTATATATATATGCGTGTGTGTGTGTGTGTGTGTGTGTGTAGAAAATATATAATACAAAGATGTGAAGTGAGTTTCTATTAAAACAGAAACAAAGATCAAGGAAGCTCTAAACTTTTTGTGATTGGCTGAGGAAAACAGAAGGGTTTGATGAAAGCCCCCTACTTATTGTGACTGAGTATTTGTAATAATCAAATACTGTACTTACTTACTTACTTATCCTCTTCGAGCCATGGGCGGCTCATAAGGCTTGACAGCATCCTCCGCCATCTCTCTCTGTCTTTGGCTATGTTCCTGACTTCGTTCCATGTTTGCCATCCCAGGTCATTTCTTTCTGCTTCCGCACTCCTCCGCCATGTTGTTCGCGGGCGTCCTCTCTTTCTTTTCCCCTCTGGTGTCCATGTTAGGGCTCCTCTACAGCTATCGTTTTGTGGTTTCCTCAGGGTATGTCCAATCCATCTCCATCTCCTACACCTTATGAGCTCTCCTACTGGATTGGTCTTCGTCCTAAGGTAGAGCTCGGTGTTTGTGACTTTTGTGGGCCAGAAGATACGGAGAATCCTTTTCAGACATTTTCTCTGGAATATTTCCAGTCTGGTGACATCATTTCCATTTAATTTCCACATCTCTCCTCCATAGAGTAGCATGGACATCACGTTGCTGTTATACACTCGAATTTTTGTCTTACTACTGTATTGGTTTGACTTCCAGAGTGGGTTAAGCATGGCAAACGCATTTCTTGCTAGACTCAGCCTATGTGTGATATCTTCAGTGGATCCTCCTGTTTTGTTTATTATGGCACCGAGGTATGTGAAGGTGTCCACATCTTCAACAGTTCTGCCCTTGATCTCGATTGGGCGGTTTTCCTTGTGATTAAGTCTCAACACCTTGGTCTTGTCTGTGTTGATTTTGAGACCGACGCTTTCAGCATATTTACATAGCTTTTCAGTTTTTTCCTGCATATGTTGGTGCTTGCTGGACAGGAGGGCGATATCGTCTGCATAGTCTAAGTCTTCAAGCTGGGTGGTAAACTTCCATCTTATTCCTGTTTTCTTTGCCGTTGTTGCTTTCCTCATGACCCAATCCACAGTAATAATGAAGAGGAAGCCTGACATCACACAGCCTTGTCGAACTCCAGTGTTTACAGAGAACCACTCTGATGTCTGCCCGTTGTTAATGACGCAACTACTACTTTCTCTGTACATTTCCTTTATGATCTCAATGAAGAGATCTGGAACTCCATAAAACTTCAGAATCTTCCAGAGCTTCTCTCTGTCGATGCTATCGAAAGCTTTACGGAAGTCAATAAAGTTAATGTACAGTGATGCTTGCCACTCAATGCACTGTTCAACAATATTTCGAAGTATGAAAATCTGCTCAGCTGTCCCATGTCCTTTTCTATATGCTGCCTGCTCATTTCTCAGCTTTTCTTCTGCTCCTTTCCTGATTCTTTCTAAAACAACTCTGCCGAACACTTTCCCAGGTATGGAGAGCAGGGATATTCCTCTACTATTGTCGCATTTGGTAAGGTCACCTTTCTTTGGTACTTTAGCTATCATTGATTTCTTCCAGTCACTTGGCATATTGATGTTCTCTCTCACTTTTTCGAACATGTGTAGTAATCTCTTGTATGTAATCTTGCTTCCAGCTTTTAACATTTCTCCGCTGATGTTATCTACTCCTGGTGCTTTATTGCTCTTCAACTTTTTTACTGCTATCTTCACTTCCTCTTCTGTGAAGGGCCCTGTGTTGATTTCTTCGATGGTTTCGACATTACCGCTCTCAAACTCATCTTCCTCTACATTTTTGTCACATTCATTCTCAACATTTAATATTTCTTTGAAGTGTTCTTTCCATCTTTGAAGTATCTGACCATCTTCAATGAGTAGCTTACCAGTTTTGTCTCTCACGCCAGTTGCTGATTTCTTTCTCTTGTTGCACAATAGCTTCGTAATCCTGTACAGAGTTCCCATGTCATTGTTTTTTGCTGCATGCTCCGCTTCTTCAGCGAGCCCATTTATCATCTTACGTTTATCTTCTCTGACCTTTTTCTTTACACTCTTGTCCATCTCACTATACTTCTGTTTTTTGATAGCACGAATTCTCTCTGATCTTGCGCAGTTTATCTCATTTTTCACTTTCTTCCTTTCGTCTATAGCTTTCCAAGTTTCACTGCTTATCCACTCTTTATGCCCCTTCCTTTTCCTACCCAGGATCTTTTCAGCTGTCTCCGTGTAGATTGTGGTAAAATCTTCCCATTGTTTTTGTATGTTTGCCTCTTCCATGGTTGTTTCCATGCTCTCTTCCAGTGTTTCAAACCTGTTTTTCAACTCTACTGTGAATTGCTTTTGGATTTCCTTTTGTTTCAGAAGTGCAGTGTTGAATGTTGCCCTTCTGCTGGTGTTCTTGAGTTTGTGTCTCGAAAGCCTGAGCTTCACTTTGCCGACCACAAGGTTATGGTCAGTTCCAGCATCTGCACCTCTCATGGCTCGTACATCAGCGAGAGACCTCCTGTATCTACCATTGATGATGAAGTGATCAATTTGGTTTTTGTCTCTGTTGTTTGGTGAGGTCCATGTGTATTTGTGAATATTTTTGTGTTTGAAGCATGTGCCTCCAATCACAAGATCATTTTCTTCGCATAACTCAATAAGTCTTTCGCCATTCTCATTCATGACGCCTAAGCCTTCCTTCCCTAAAACTTTCTCATGGTTTTTGTTGTTACAACCCACTTTGGCATTTGCGTCTCCCATAACAATCAACATGTCATGCTTCGGTGTTGATTCAATCTCTTTCTGTAATTGTTCGTAGAAATCATCCTTCTCCTCTTCATCTGCATCATTTGTAGGGCTGTAGATCTGAATAATGGTGGCTTTTACATATTTTGAATTGAATCTAGCACTAATGATCCTCTCATTCACTGGATTCCACTTGATTAGGCATTTCCTAGTCTCAGGGCTCAACATGATTCCTACGCCTCTATGATGTTGTTCATCTGATCCAGAATACAGTACAGACTCTCCAGTGTTGACCTTCACTTCTCCGAAACCAGTCCATCTTGCTTCGCTTATGCCTAGTATCTGTAGATGGTACTTCCTCATTTCCCTTGCTATTATTGCAGTTTTTCCGGTGGTGTACATGGTTCTTACATTCCAACATCCTACATGGATGTATCTTTTTGGTGTTAGAAGTGATCTCATGCATGTCGTTCTCAGGTTGGAGACTTCCCGTAGGCTTTCGCCCCCAGCCGTCATATGCGTGTCTTCCCATCTGAGGTCATTATCTTCAGGGATTTCACACGACATGGTTCTGTGACCATAAGTTTTCATATTGTTTGCTGTCCAAGTTTCCGTAATCGGTGGTTGTTTTATGGGAAGGGGTGATTGGTCCCTTGCCGAACCCTCCTCCTTTCTCATCCGGGCTTGGGACCGGCCATGGCGGAGTTAATCACATACTGTACTTTCTACAAATTCTTTCTGCTCGCAAAGTAGTGAGAAAAAGAAAATGGATTGCCCCCAAATGTTTCTAAGTGGGAGCCAGTCCTAGCTATGCCAATTGGTTTAAACTGTTTGATTTCCAAATTTGTACAGCATTCGCGGTTCAGCAACAAATAATTAGCTGCAGCTGAATCAAAATAAACAATTTGACGAGTTTTTCCCTGCAAATACGAGGCACATATTGTTTTTGATATCGATCAATGTTAGGCACGTGCAGCTCTTGTACCTGCACTTAAATTCGTAAACAACCATATTCAAATCTGTGGCAGCCAGGATTTCCTTTATAAATAAAGGAAGAGTTTTTCCGTATGTTATAATTAATGTAGGTGCAACAGCTTGATAGCATTCGAAAACTGCCTCTGATTTTGAAATCTAGGCATATCCCGGGTAGCTAGAGGTATATGGGAATGTTTTTGAAACAAGGCTTAAGAGGATCTGTTTAGCTGGATAATTTATACCGAATAACTTTCTCTGCTAAGGTGTTAGGGTAACCAATTTTTTACAGAATTCACCTACCTTTTCCAATTTTGATTGATAATTTGATTGGGAGAGCAAATAACGACACCACGACGAGCTATACTTTTTGTTAAGTCAAATTTTGAGCGGCGATATTCTCAAGTGAATGTTGCTTTAATAAACATACTGGTTTTCACTGAGGTGAAAACATTAAACACCTGAACATCTAAAAACGGTAAACAATCATTTTGAGGTTTTTTCAGCAGTAAACAATTGACAGATATAACTTCCTTAGCTTAATCATAAAATTACATTGTCTTGATTTTTGAATAGTGTCGTAAGCGAATCCGCAACACGTAAGAAAATCTATACTATACACCCCATACTCTGTGCTACACCGTTAATTTGTTGGAACATAACACCTCTAATGCCGAATTAAACTGATTTAGTCATAGATCTATTAATTATACAAATGGGTTTTCTGGAAATGGCGATGACTCAATTCTTTCCTACCACAGAGTATCAGAACAACTTTTAATGACATAATCAAAAAGTACGTTTGAAAATGAAATTGTGATATCAAAGAAAAAAAGTGAAAAATTTGTCTAACGAGCGCTTTTGAATTTTATTAGGAAAAGAGGACAATTATTTAGCACTTTTTGAAGGACAAGTGCAATGCACTTTGACAAGTTGCGTTGGGAAGAACCAATCATTGATCAAATAGGACTGACAGGAACGCCGTCCCTGTAAATTTTTGGGATGATATACACTCGAGGGTGCTGACCTGCAGAGGGTCTATTTATCTGAAAGGATAGAAATTTAACAAGTGGAGATAAATTTTTAAAAACGTCCAAGTCGGTCGATGTACTATATTAGAGGTCTAGGGACGGTGACAGGCAACCAGGAGATAATGAATGAATGTACAAGTGAATAAATATTCGAATAAACGCTTGGACGGATGGATGGACGAGTAGATGGACAGGTGGATAGATTAATAAACAAACAAACGTATTGACTGATCACTGGCTAACTTGTCAATTGAACAATATTGCATTGAGAAGAAATGTAAACCCAATTTACTGAGGAAATAGCAATATTAGAGTGGCTAACAGAATCCCATTAAGACTCTTTGTCGAAACTGCTTAACGCACTTATTGATCTGCTTCACAATGTTATCCTATTACCAAAGATGCCATTCACGATATATACATCACATAATAAATAAAAGCCACTTTTCAGTTCGCATAAAAGATTGCAAATGCATCTATTCAGGGTTTTAAAACCTGATAACATTATAACCCTACTGTGGAATGGTGATCGCTGCAAGAAACTACTTTAATGGATGTATTGATAAGCTGAGATAGAAAAGTAGTAGAAACATTGTTTTCCCCCTTCTTTCCTGTAGCTATATTTATCAATCATGCCTTTAGAATTTCTAAGATATTTGTATTGGTACGTAATTACGCATATAGATAGCTACAGATAGATAGATAGATAGATAGATAGATAGATAGATAGAGAGATAGATAGATA
>RDPX01000176.1:880714-969089 GCA_003991215.1 Morbakka virulenta | reverse complement strand
TGTGTGTGTAAGCTGCTGGAGGTAGATTTGAAGACCACCCCGGTGAGTTCGATCCGGTCTCATGAAACGGGAAACAAACCTCCCCTCACCGCCAAAAGGCAGATCGGTTTGGAAAGAAACCAGAAACAAAAAACTTTCACTTACCACCAGGGGCGGCACAAGTTCAAAAAAAAATTCTCCAAATCGACGACGAACCAGATTCGAAATCACATGAACGACGAGATCGATTTCTTCCATGGTACTGGAAAAACAGCTTAAAATGAAGGCTATTCGTTACCAACCAGTCAGGATAACCTAGCTAATCAGTAAACAGGCGTCACCACGTGGAGGTTGCCTTCTTGGACGCCCAGCTGTGTTCCTACTATGCAGATATTACATAAATCTATAGAGGCTGTTCAGTAACCGTTTGAATGTTTTCTACTGGAAAAGTCTAAATGCTAACTCAGAGCAAGATCAAGAGAATATTTCGAGGGTTCAATGCCAGAACCAAGTATCTTGTTTTTTGCTAATTTTACAGGAGAATGTTTTAAGCGTTTTGCCTAAAGCGATTTTTTCAAAAAAAATGCAGTACTTCTGTTCCAATCAATAAATCAATAAATATTGGTTACTGGACTAAATGCAGTTGTTCGCATGAAAGACAATGACAGTATCTATCATCTGACACCAAAAAGTAAAAAACACCAAAAATACTGAATATCTGGCACTGAACCCTCGATTTTCACGAAATGTAGGAATATTACTTTAATCACGAGATTATCTCAAGTATGTCCAAAGTTCGAAGTGATTTTTAATATTTATATAATATAATATAATATAATATAATATAATATAATATAATATAATATAATATAATATAATATAATATAATATAATATAATATAATATAATATAATATAATATAATATAATATAATATAATATAATATAATATAATATAATATAATATAATATAATATAATATAATATAATATAATATAATATAATATAATATAATATTAAGGTAAGATGAATGCCCACGTCCGCGGTTGGCATGTTGACGAATATGCTGAGATAAAAAAAGGATCAAATTGACTAATCAACTCCAATCTTTCCAAATAATTCCCATTGTTACCATACCCAATAATCTCATTACTGCACCGAAGTGGTAGGCCTCTCTCACAAAGAAAGGCAATTGTTGCAACACAACGTGTAAGCACATTTTCCCAGTAATTCTGCTGCTGAATCATATTTTTGTGCAACTCAGCATCAATTCGACCAACAGCAGCAGAACGATGAACAAGAGTAATAACTTAGTCAATATGTTTGGTTCTTGTTTCGTGAGATTTCAAATACTGAGTTATATTCTTCCAGTCATTATCACCAGAGGTACATAGCTTTATACTTCTATCTGATGAGAACAAAATGCATGGGAAACAGAAAACACAAGTCTTGGCTACAGAATAAACTAGCCAGTCACGACTGACTACCTCTCCATTTGGTAAAACTCTTATGAAGGCAATAGGATTAGGGAAGCCGTTCACTCCAGAATATTCTCGTTTTGTTTTTCGATAATCATTTGCCAAATTTCGAAAATGGTCAGTGCCCATGCTGATGCACACTTTGTTATATTACCAAAAATCCCAACATCATTTGGTACAGCTTTATTTGAACCTGAACTCTGAACTTCTTTTGTGGCTGTAGATTCTATTATCATCATCACCAATAACTTTGCTTTGGACAGTGTCTGATGGAGGACAAATAGGACGAGATTGGGCATCATGGTCACCACTGCTGCTTCCAACATCTTTGTGTACAACTTAAAAATATGAAGTTACTTTGTCTGTTTTCGCCAACAGATCTTCTTCCATTTGCTTTTTTTTTGGCTTCCTGAGCTCTTTCCCAGCCACCTTGCCGTTTTGATATTGACATGGTGCAGTCCCGTTAAGAAAGCGTGAAAAAAGAAAAAACATTTTTCGTTGAGATTTTAAATATTAACCAATTTGAATAAATTATTTTCAAATTGGGGCAGGGACACTTTCTGTAGTCACTAGTCTGACTATACGTGAGGTGCGTGTGTGTGTGTGTGTGTGTGTGTGTGTGTGTGTACTCTGTGTGTGTTATATTTTGTAATGTATACCTAATTAATTATTTTAGAATCTAAAAACTATTTTTAACTTACCCCACATGCAATATTTTATAAAATACACATGGTTTTTTAAACAAGTAATATTTACTGTCTTAATTATTAAAAATTAATAAAGCTCTGAGTATTAATTATTTGAATATTACATAAAAATATGCTTACCGATTATATAAAATATTTTATGAAAAAAAAGTTCCAAAGTCTTGAATAGTACTTTTCAGACCAGCATAACTGCACTCATGAATAGCAACACTAATACTAATTTGGGCCATAACCGTTCACGGTTGTTCTGTTGTTCTGATGATTACGTAACTTAAGAATTTTATTGTTTTACAGCCAAATCACTTCAAACATAGTAAACAACTTCAGATCTTTCACAACGTGGCTAATTACCGATAACTGCCACGTAACATTTTTTCTCTTTGTCATAATCAAAATGTTTTTGGACTGCCAGAAATGGCCTGGATTTTTTGTGGCCCTGAGGCATGTGCCCACTTTGCCTTATGGTTAGTCCGCCACTGCTTGGGTGTGTGCCTGTGTATCTGTGTCAGTGTGTGATTGTGTGTGTTATTAAAACTAACATTTGCATCATCCAAAGTTATCCGTTTAAAGTAATGATATTGCAGCAGAGGAGTAAATACTAATTTAAAACAATAAATAAAAAAACTAAAGAAATTAGAAGTTGCCTGAATCCTCGTTTCTGAAAATAATTTGATAAAGGTATTACTTTTGAACTTTTACAATTTAGTATCCAAACCAATAAAGAAAGTATTTTCAAGCGCGTGTCCAAAAACACTGCCCCATAAAAGCTAACAAAAAAAATGACTGCCTTGAGTAGAATTTCTGGTCACATCACTTTAATCAGTGACTAAATATGTTTAAACAATCTATTAAAATAGAGTCAAGAAAAAGGATCACAAGTGCTATTTCACAATCGAATTGAGTTTGTATTTACTAATACGTCAGAACCCATTCTGATGTATTTGCATAAATTTAGATGCACTGGTTTATTCATGGAAGAACATCTGTTTCAATGTTGCAATAACCAGAGGATTTGAGCTCATCGTAAATGAAGGATATTTTATGTTGGCTTCTGAACACGAAGCAAATATTAAACTTTGCATATTTTTAAGCATACAGCATGAAATTTTATCAAAGCTGAAATTCGCCCACGTTTAAGAAGAAATGTGAGAAAAAAAGTTATATTATATTATATTATATTATATTATATTATATTATATTATATTACATTATATTATATTATATTATATTATATTATATTATATTATATTATATTATATTATATTATATTATATTATATTATATTATATTATATTATATTATATTATATTATATTATATTATATTATATTATATTATATTATATTATATTATATTATATTATATTATATTATATTATATTATATTATATTATATTATATTATATTATATTATATTATATTATATTATATTATATTATATTATATTATATTATATTATATTATATTATATTATATTATATTATATTATATTATATTATATTATATTATATTATATTATATTATATTATATTATATTATATTATATTATATTATATTATATTATATTATATTATATTATATTATATTATATTATATTATATTATATTATATTATATTATATTATATTATATTATATTATATTATATTATATTATATTATATTATATTATATTATATTATATTATATTATATTATATTATATTATATTATATTATATTATATTATATTATATTATATTATATTATATTATATTATATTATATTATATTATATTATATTATATTATATTATATTATATTATATTATATTATATTATATTATATTATATTATATTATATTATATTATATTATATTATATTATATTATATTATATTATATTATATTATATTATATTATATTATATTATATTATATTATATTATATTATATTATATTATATTATATTATATTATATTATATTATATTATATTATATTATATTATATTATATTATATTATATTATATTATATTATATTATATTATATTATATTATATTATATTATATTATATTATATTATATTATATTATATTATATTATATTATATTATATTATATTATATTATATTATATTATATTATATTATATTATATTATATTATATTATATTATATTATATTATATTATATTATATTATATTATATTATATTATATTATATTATATTATATTATATTATATTATATTATATTATATTATATTATATTATATTATATTATATTATATTATATTATATTATATTATATTATATTATATTATATTATATTATATTATATTATATTATATTATATTATATTATATTATATTATATTATATTATATTATATTATATTATATTATATTATATTATATTATATTATATTATATTATATTATATTATATTATATTATATTATATTATATTATATTATATTATATTATATTATATTATATTATATTATATTATATTATATTATATTATATTATATTATATTATATTATATTATATTATATTATATTATATTATATTATATTATATTATATTATATTATATTATATTATATTATATTATATTATATTATATTATATTATATTATATTATATTATATTATATTATATTATATTATATTATATTATATTATATTATATTATATTATATTATATTATATTATATTATATTATATTATATTATATTATATTATATTATATTATATTATATTATATTATATTATATTATATTATATTATATTATATTATATTATATTATATTATATTATATTATACTATATTATATTATATTATATTATATTATATTATATTATATTATATTATATTATATTATATTATATTATATATAAATATTTGTTTTAATTGAGCCTATTATATCAAGTTAGAATTGGTATCCTGCTTTCAAATTTTTTCTTTTCTTCTTTTAGTGTTTTCTTATATCATTTGATTACATTACCAACTGTTTCAGGTTGCAAACGGTTGACTGTTTCCGTTTATAGATTTAGGCTAATAAAGTTGCCAGTGGCAACGAAATATTCAAAAAGTAATAATAAATTAATCAATATTCCGATTTTTTTTTCTTTGGTTTTTCTTCATTAGATATCTTCATTTATATACATATTTAAATATTTATATTTATATATATTCATATTATATATTTATACATATATATTTACATATTTTTACATATACATTAGTATATGTGTATTATATAGAAAACATGGAATTGGTTATTTTTGGGAACGTACAACACTTCATGTAGGGTGCTGCACATTGTATGCTTGATAGTCATACCTAGCATTGATATTTTATCTTACGAAAGATTCTTATACATATGAAACTGGATTTCTGTGAGTTATGCAACACCCAAAGCGTTATTGAGAGGCTCCTGATCTGTGTCAGGTAATGATGAAAATTTTCATTACATACTTGGTGTAAGAGTTTATTGAAGTTAGTTAAGTATTAAAAAGAAAGGACACATCTTCCAAAATAAAAATCTATATGATGTAAATAGAGGTCTAGTCTAAAAATGTGCAACAGTAATATGAAATCAGTCCCACTAATGACAGGTAGCCACTCGCACTCCCATGAAATGTTTCGTCACAAAATAAGATAAGTAGTTATCATCTCTTTTGATTGTTTCTAAACCCTTAAACAACAGAATGCATTTTTTGACAGTATTGGGATCTCAGTGTACTGCAGCAAACAGAGATCATTCAGTGGCTAATGGATTGGCTGTCTCTCCGTGATTTGCTTCGCACTTCTTCATCATCGCCATCACTTAATGTCATAAATCTCCAATTGATTTAACATTAACGAACCAAATTTTAATTGAATGTTCCAAAAAAAGTGATGGTAAACAAATTTTAAAATCATCCTCATAAAAGTCTCCTAAATTAGAAGAGCGCTCAATAAGCGAGACGACTAAAAGAGAAGACCAAACTTCTAAATTTACTAATTCTTACACTAATTATCCTGTTTTCTATTAGGTGATTGAAGATGTCACTTGAAAGGTGTTTTCCTTAGAATACGCATAATTAATATTCCGGAATAAATTTTTTAACCAATTAATATAATTTATTAGAAAATTCTTTTCACNGTTAAGTATTAAAAAGAAAGGACACATCTTCCAAAATAAAAATCTATATGATGTAAATAGAGGTCTAGTCTAAAAATGTGCAACAGTAATATGAAATCAGTCCCACTAATGACAGGTAGCCAACTCGCACTCCCATGAAATGTTTCGTCACAAAATAAGATAAGTAGTTATCTCTTTTGATTGTTTCTAAACCCTTAAACAACAGAATGCATTTTTTGACAGTATTGGGATCTCAGTGTACTGCAGCAAACAGAGATCATTCAGTGGCTAATGGATTGGCTGTCTCTCCGTGATTTGCTTCGCACTTCTTCATCATCGCCATCACTTAATGTCATAAATCTCCATAAATAGAATAATCCCTTATTGTGTTTTCCAATTGATTTAACATTAACGAACCAAATTTTAATTGAATGTTCCAAGAAAAGTGATGGTAAACAAATTTTAAAATCATCCTCATAAAAGTCTCCTAAATTAGAAGAGCGCTCAATAAGCGAGACGACTAAAAGAGAAGACCAAACTTCTAAATTTACTAATTTTTACACTAATTATCCTGTTTTCTATTAGGTGATTGAAGATGTCACTTGAAAGGTGTTTTCCTTAGAATACGCATAATTAATATTCCGGAATAAATTTTTTAACCAATTAATATAATTTATTAGAAAATTCTTTTCACGATTGTCCTTGACAATTTTGCATATCCTTTGTCACTGTCCCTAGTGTACCAATCACAACATGAAAAAACCTCAAAAATTATTATTATTATTATTATTATTATTAGTAGTAGTAGTAGTAGTAGTAGTAGTAGTAGTAGTAGTAATAGTAGTAGTAGTAGTAGTAGTAGTAGTAGTAGTAGTAGTAGTAGTAGTAGAAGTAGTAGTAGTATTTCTGTATTTCACTGTACCGATGGATAATAAATACGGATAAAGGCTTAACTTGAGGGCGGGTCATGTCTCATACCCTTTGGCCTCGAATGCTTTCCTCAGGATCCTTGCTGTTCCCAATAAGCAGGCTTTCTGTAAAAGCCCCACCGAAACATCCACACTAATCTTCTTGATGTACCCTTCCAATCGCCTTGTCACCATTCCCACTGTTCCAACAACAACTGGCACAACAATCGCTTTGACTTGAATTATTATTATTTTTGAGTGGTGGAGTAATACGAGCTCACAAAGGACTCAGGATAGAAACCCATCCGACTGCCAGCCCGATAAAGTTAAGCTAGGTGCATGCATCACACCTAAGTCTGTGTAATAAATTGATGGTAATAAAAATACGACACATGACCTTGCAGGTGGGGCCTGGTTAGGTTTCCCAGTTTAGGTCACCCATTCTGCTTAAAACGGTCTCCGTAGCTAGGCTTCATCCAAGACTTAAGGACTAAGTAACAAGTGTGAACTCAGTGCTCAGCCCTTCAAAACCTGAGATCCACCCTCACGACAGCTAGAAATGATACTCGCCTACTACTCCCGCCCATTAAACAGAAATGCATGGTGTGTCAGCCCTTTCGGGACATGCACAACTGGTTAAGGACAGGCAACTGACTGGCAAGTCTGCGGTTTGAGCGGGAATGTTTGATCTAGCCCATTCATAATTACCAGGCAAAACAAGTTCGTGTACCCCACCAATCAATCAAGATCAGAGGTAATACGTCTTACGACGCTACGCTACTGGCTGACAATAATAATCAGTGCCTGGTGTAATTATCAGGGCAATTTGACTACACAGGGCAGGGGGGTCAATGTCCCTTTCCAGCAGTAGTAGGCAGTACTAAGTTAAGCCGGCCAATTAAGGCAAGTTCAACTTTTCCCACTGTTCCCGCCAGGCTTTCCCAGCTCGACAAGGGCAGGGGCGCTGCTCCCTGAGGAATTTCCAGGCGACCTGCTAGTCTAGGCACTTTCCGTCTACCCATATTATTATTATTATTATTATTATTATTATTATTATTATTATTATCATTATCATTATTATTATTATTATTATTATTATTATTATTATTATTATTTGTAATTGTTTGTGTTCAGATGAAAAAATAAAAAGTTTCCATTATTATTGTTGTTGTTGTTTCTTTCTCGCCTTACAGCTCATGGCTGGTCTCCACGTTGTTATCCATTTGGGGACCCCATACGTGACATTCAACACGTAACGAAGTATTGTGGCCGCTCCTAAGAGGGCAGTCTGTTGCAGCCTGTCTGCCCACTATCCGCTATTCCTTGCTCATTGATCCATTGTTCTAGTCCATGCTTGGCTCCAAGAGCCCCAGTCACCATGGGCACAACCTCAACCCGCGTTCCCCACATCTTTGTAACGTGCATAGCCAGGTCTTGGTACTTCTCGATCTTTTCCTGTTCTTTCGCTCTCACTCTATGATCACCAGGTACTGCCACATCCAACATTGTTGTCATATTCTTTCTCTTGACCTGCACTATAATATCCGCCTTCTGGCCTCTATTACCCGATCAGTTCTTATGTTAAAATCTCACAGTATTTTCACCCACTCGTTCTCCAGCACCGCCTCGGCCCTGTGATCATACCATTATTATTATTATTATTATTATTATTATTATTATTATTATTGAGTGATGGAGCACTACGAGCGCAAGGGGGACTTAGGGGTAGAAACCCCCAGCAAAACCACCCGACTCCCAGCCCGATAAGGGTAAGCTGGGTGCATGCATCACACCCATGTATGTGCGATATTGATATTGATTAAAACAGCATGTTATTATTATTATTATTATTATTATTATTATTTTGGTAGGTATTATTTCCAAGGTAAATGGATTACATTAAATGACTAAGCGCTATTAACAATACTAATTATTATTAATAATGATCATTAATATTGTCCCTATTAGTATAATACAATTATTCTTTGCACCCAATGCAGGGGTGCAACCAGGAACAAAGGGCAGTTGAAAGATCCTGCTCACTATTTGGTCTAAACAATTTGCGTTAACAATTTTCAGCACACGTTACTCGTAATTATGAAACAAATCTACACACATAGGTACATGTCGACAAACACTGCATATTTTCACAGATGTAACACATAAACATGGTACAAATTTATGATTCAGAGTGTAATTCAATACATATTTGAAATACACTTTCGGTAAAAATATGTAAGCACAAATATGTATATACATATATAGAGGAGAAAGAGTTAGAGAATGCTTGTCATCAGCTGGTCAGATGTAAGTTGTGATACTGAAGATTATTTCTTATTTCTTCTTAACTTTCCTGGGATGTTTCAAGATGTTTCAAGATGTCTTCTTTAACCAGGCTTAATGCACAGATTGTAAGCGAAACAACATCAGCAACTTAGAACTTAGTTATATAGCTGGTGACTGGTAGAACCCTGATCTTCGACATGTACAAACAGGCTGGATACTCCAACAAAAAGCTCAACTTAATGTCTTAGAAGTTCCAGGCAATGATTTTTATGAAGATAACCTTCACATCTATTTACAGATTTTCCACATTAGACTTAACACATAATCGTCCGACAGTTATTGTAATAATTTAAACCTTTTTCGCTGTCCACATTCTCCTGATTTCCCTTCTTACGTTATGGGATTTTGAAATTTTTTCTTGTTCCTTATCATACACTTTGCAGTCAGCAGAGACTGCAACATCAACAATAGCATATGTTTTATCTATTTTATTTATAACGATAATGTATGCCACACGGGCATCCATGACATTGTCACACTGTATGTTAAAATCCCAACCAATCTGTTAAGATTTGTTTTTAATCACTCCTAGTTTTTGCTGGTACCATTTTTCAACTTTTTAGGGGCATATTTTCACAGAGTTTCCAGAATATTATTCGTCGTACATCATGTCATGGATGCCCGTGTGACATACATTATCGTTATAAATAAAATAGATAAAACATATGCTATTGTTGATGTTGCAGTATAATATAATATAATATAATATAATATAATATAATATAATATAATATAATATAATATAATATAATATAATATAATATAATATAATATAATATAATATAATATAATATAATATAATATAATATAATATAATATAATATAATATAATATAATATAATATAATATAATATAATATAATATAATATAATATAATATAATATAATATAATATAATATAATATAATATAATATAATATAATATAATATAATATAATATAATATAATATAATATAATATAATATAATATAATATAATATAATATAGTGACATACATTATCGTTATAAATAAAATAGATAAAACATATGCTATTGTTGATGTTGCAGTATAATATAATATAATATAATATAATATAATATAATATAATATAATATAATATAATATAATATAATATAATATAATATAATATAATATAATATAATATAATATAATATAATATAATATAATATAATATAATATAATATAATATAATATAATATAATATAATATAATATAATATAATATAATATAATATAATATAATATAATATAATATAATATAATATAATACAATATAATAGGACAATTGAGACGGAAGGAGCTCTTTCTAAAAAGGAGTTTAAGAGGAAAAAATGGTGAAACCAAGCATGAATGAGCAGTTTGTAAGTGATTTGACTGATGAAGTGAACAAGGAAAAAAACTAAAACTGGCTAAATTAAAGCAATCTGAACCATTTGTGTATGCTGCACAAGAGCCTCTTATCTCTTCAAATACAATCTGTCCACATCACTCCTTGGATGCCGTGCCCCGCGTATACTGTCAAAGTTCTCCTTGTTTTCCTATCCATTGCCTTGAATAAATTTTCTGTCCACCCAAGAATACTGGCTACAAATCTCAGTGTTGGTACTGCCCAAGTATTGATTGCGGTTATCAAGTTCCTTTAGTTTAATTTTGATTTCAAAATAAAATCTACTTCTTTTATATTCCTATATGCTTTGTCTTTCATGCTATTCTCCTTGAGATGAATTGTATCTAGATAGTTGTAGCCATTTTCATCAACTTCCTTCGTCATTTGGCCAGAGGGGAGTTCAATTCCCTTACAGTGGCTAATTTTCCCCTTAAGGATCTGGTCTTTGTTTTGTGACTTTTAAATAGCCTCTTGTTCTCCATTCCCAGTGCATTCTTTGTCTATACCCATGATGTAATAGACTGTTGGTCTGGCGAGTTAAACGAATACTTGAGGATATGAAGGGAAAAGACTTGAAAGATAATTCGCTAAAAGTTTTTTATAGAAGCAGAGTCAATGGAATAGTATTGCTGGAAGAACTGACATCAAAAATACGTTTTTAGAATGATAATCTATGAAAACCAACACTATAACAAGATATGAATCTTCGGCCCTGTACCCCTTCAGCATGCACGTACAAAATGTTTAATCTTCTCTGTGGAAGTGTGTGAACATCTATTGGGTAAAACAATGTACTGAAAGGACTTGGCAGACTATCACCACTTACCAAATAACATCCGAATAATAAATCGAGATTTCTACAAGGATTACATCAAATTGATTAACACAGAGACATACATGTATTTGACAAAGGTTTTCAGTGGAGAGCCTATTTAAATCCAATTTTTTTCAACAAGGGTATTAACACGATTGTAAGGTGTAGTGAAAAGGGAGAATTAAGATGAAAGCATACTCAAGTAGTTTAATTAAAAATAAACCCATGGGAAAATCATCGTTTGCAATATCGATCGTTACAACATTTTAACATTCCTTATCGACTCTGATTAATTATTTATTATCAGAAATTTGTATCTCTGGTTCTCGCTAATGGAGATGAATTAGACAATGCACATCCGAAAATAAGATGGAAACATACAGACTACAGAAGAAAACTTTTGTAACAGCTGTATGATAATCTTTCCACATCTCCTAATAAGACAAAACAAACTACTGATGAATATAGAAGATGTTTTTTTAATTATAAAGGGCCAACTCTAAACTTCCTTTGTGTACGTTAATTGAGAGAGAGTTTTTAATTGCACATTTCTTGTACTTCTGAAAATTTTGCTTCAGTTTCATATGCAGAAAATTTGAAGTTATTATTACTACGGATAAATGCAATGCATTTTATATATTTTAAGAGTTAACGCCCTAAGCGTCCAATGACAGTATTTTAGAGTTTGTAGACTTTGTTTATGATCCTTGCTGTCATAACTAATAAGCAAGTTTGTGTTGATTCGATTTTAATGTTTAAGCCTGTTTGTTTGAATCTTGCTTAGAGTGTCTTTTGAATAAACCAAGGTACCAAATGACTTGGTAGGAATGATTGCTAAGATGGCGTTAATTACCTTTATAATTTTTGTTCCGTAATTGTCTTCTTCAGTCTTGATGATTTCCATTTATTTTTTTTTTGGTTTTGTGCTAGTATGTAATAAATGACAAGCAATGCAAAATCTACTGTACAAAATATGCTTTTCTTTTTATCAGTTATTACAAACTTCGGTTTCCTTGCCTACATTTCGTGATCCCTTTACATCGCTAAGCACCAGCATATCTTGTTTTTGGAGTATCTGTAAAGGATTCGAGTAAGCATTTAACTCCAACTGCCTAAACAAGACCCTAAGAATTCTCTTGAGTACGCAATGAGCAGGTCCGACAGCAGTAAGAACCTTGGCTAGTAACATCTGTACTAATCTGCAGACCATAATTAGCCTGTCCGTTGTCATGGATTGAGGTTTCCACTGTCTAGATCAACTGGATCCATATGAGCATAGAAAGAGAAAGAGAATTAAGATGGGTTTGGGGCAGAGCATTGGCAGTGACCTACCAGCATTCGACCACTGTTGGAGTGGTGGACTAAACTTTGTTGCAAATAGAAGGGCATAAAGTCTCCGGATTGCCTTATCTGTCTCAAATTACAGTATGCACAAGGTCTCAGCAGGTAATTTCTTCTTGCCTTTTAATTCCTTCTTTTTTCCAAATCTCCCAATAAATAGCTTTATCATCCAGACCTGTCACCTATCAGGTTATTTTGTGCTTATCTTGCGACCTCCACTTCTTAATATATTCCGTTTTCATGCTAATTAATATCCAGGGGCGCCTGAGAACCTATTGGAGAAGGGCGCTTGTTCGAATTGACATGGATGCATTGTGTATGGGACTAATACTGACAAAAGAAGGAATTCTGGAGTTGTTGGTAGACTTTTTCAGTACATCAATGCCAAGGTTACTAAAAAGCTTACTGTAACAGGTTCCACAGTTGCTATAGTAAGGTAAGTAAAAGAAAATTTTCGTACAAATTTCAATGTTTGCGACCATGGCTGCTCATTTTCCGTATTCCACTAATCGTCCATTGGTTACCTTGAGCGAAATTTCCAAATTGAGGATAGTTTTGGTTCTGGAGAAGGTTGGGGGAGCTTATTGGGGAAAATACGCTAGTTTAGTATTTTATGTCCCTGTAATGCACAGAAGTCAACCATTTCACTCCTGTCGTTCTGGCTTTGATTACATTAGAAATGATAGCTTAGACTTGTGCTGGCTTTGTAAGGCGTTTAAATACTCCCTTAAACTGTTCGTGCTTTACCTATACCGAGGCCTACTAATTAAATTCTATCCCCTTTTTTCACTCTGATTTACAGAGTCATGCTGTTATTCTGTAGAGAATATATAACAGCGGACTGGACTTGAGCCATTGCCTATGGGTTTTATTACCTTACACTCTGACAACTATAACTAATATTATTATTGTTCATTACTATTGTTATAAGCATCACCACAATATTATAAAGAAAATGGCTAGGGAAAAAGATGACATTCAATTTCACCTGTCTATATGACACCTGGTATATTTATGAAAGGTAATAGTGAATTAGACTTTTAATTGAAGGCTATTTTTCTTCAAAGAATCTGATACGAAAAAAATTTTTTTTTAATTCTACGGATAGATAGAGAATCCTTTTCAATTGCTTTGTGAAAATACGTCCACGAAAGTAGGATTCTAAGTTTTTTCATTTCCGGGAGATTTGTAAGCTATATGAAGAAGGACAGGCGTTATATTATTCAAAATTAATATTTTGGTGCTATCCTTCGTTTTTATGCAACCGAGAGATAAAAAAATTGGTCACAAAGCATATAAAGATACCAAAGATACATTTTTTTCATCACTGTCTTTCCTGCATTGAATCTACAGTGAATAATCCACTTAAGTGGTAACTTTTCTTGTAATCCTTCTTTAGTGGTTACAATTTATAAACTTTATGGTTAAAAATTGTCCTTTTAGATTTTAGGATTTCAGCTTTCACCCTGCTTGCTGATAAGTGTCTCGATGACAACCCAATAAACGTTGACATTAATGAGAAGAATATAAAGCCGATTGTCTTTCCTTGTTCTTATATTCGCCTCTACACGTATGGCTGTTAGACCCTATCTGTCCAACGTATAATTTTTTACCAAAAACACTTACTAGCTTAGCAGTGTATTTAACATTCATATTGCTTAGACTACAGAACTCGTTTCTGTGTTTTACTCATTCAATAGCTACTGTGTCAGAATACCAATTGGCGTCTCTTACTACAGATGAAAAGTTAGTGACAGCATTAAAATTTCATACGCCCTCTCTCTCTTGCAACCAAAGTATGAGAGATTGGAATGCTATTCAAATCACACATACTAGGTCTTTTATTGATGGTACCCCTGGTAAACAGAGGGCCCATTTTTGTCTTTCTCAGATTTCCATCTGTGAAAGATCCGCAATGAAGCAACAGCTCAAGAACAGTTGGGACAGAAAGCACACAAGAGAACATAAAATGCAAGACATATGGATCGCCCCTCTAGAACCCTCTGTGGGAAGGCCCTTCCTCTTGGGTTGGTCTACAACCAGTGCTCAAGCATCTCAAGCCCATCTGTCCTGTATGGTTGGACCCTATAGCCGAAGACCCGACCAAGGAGAAACAAGACCTCTGCACTTGATCTTAGCCAAAAGGCTGAGAAGTGATACATATACTGCCTTGCTTCATAAACAGAAAAACATGAAAATAATGCAATTTTTCATATCAAAATGTTCTTTTGTTTTCCCCTTTTTTGTAGTTCCCAGGAATGTAAAACACAGAAATGCATGGAGGCGATAAGTGTATTTTTTATTCTAATTCAACCAGAAACAGTGATTAAAGCTGCTGGTTGACCTCTCTTCCTCTTCGTACTTTTCTCTGTCGTCTTCTACGTACCAGATTTACTCCAGGCAAAGCAAGCGTCTACAGCCACATTTCCCTTGACAAACCTATTGCTAAACAAACTGTCACTTATCGGACGTTACAATTGCTCTGGACCTTCCATCGATTACCCTCTCAAAGGCTTTTACTACATGTTCTAAGAGCTCGATTCCCCTCTAATTACTGTATTCCAAGATAACTCGTTTCTGTTTGTATATTGGAAGTAAGAGGCTCTGACTCCAATCTGCTTAACTTCCTCTTGAATTATCTGGTTGAAAAGCCGCACAAGGCATTCTACACCTTCCTCTCCCAGGACTTTGATGAGATCGATGGAGACTTTCAAAGGGTCTGTGGTTTTCCCAGTTTTCATGTTTCTTATTTCATACTCCACTTCGTCCTGAGAAATGTCTTTTATCGGTCCCCAGACTGGCGGCTGTGTCCCTAGCCCCTTTTGATTGTTTTCTACATTTAGTAAGTTGTTTAAGTATTGTTTCCATAATTCTCTAATCTCGCCATGGTCGTATAGAATTCTGCTCTCGTTCCTTTTAACTACTTCGATTTGCTCAGTGCTCTCAGCTTTACTTGTTTTTCATCTTTGCCATCCTGTACACAGTCTTCTCTCCTTACTTGGTATCTAGCTTTTCGTACCAGTCTTTTTGTGCCTGCCATTGTGCGTGTGTCACTGTCCTTTTTGCGACTTAACTAGCCCCTCTGTATGCTTGGTCTAACCTTTCATCCCTGTCTTTCTTCCATTTTGTGAACGCTACCTTTTTAAGAGCTACATCTTCCGTGACATCATTATCCCACCACCAACTTTCCCTCGCAGATGTTCTCCCACAACTTGCTCTACTAGCTACGCAGTTGACTCTTTAATGACCCTCTACTCCTCTCACAAATTCAGAGTGTCCATTATTCCTTGCATTAGCATTGGATGGCTTCCATATGAATTCTGGAGGTTTTCACTCTTCCATGGTCTATATCTTTAGTGTAGGGGTCCTCCCCGATGTTTCTGTAGAATATGTTCACTTTATGTCTGCCACCAGAACTCTATGCTGGCTACAATCTTCCTCTCCGAGAATGACTTTACAGTCCCTTATGCTTCTCTTGTCACTCTGCTTCGAGATAATATAATCTACACGAGTCTTCTTTTCTCCGCTGTTGTACGTAACCAGATGACTGCCCCCTCTTCACAAACCATGCCATATGTTGGTACACCACAAATTAAAACCCTCGCTACGTTCAGTATAGTTTTCCCTTTTGGATTTATTTATCCACGTCCATGACCACCTTAAACCTTGCTGAACTCATTAGCCTTCTCTCCCACATGTCCTTTTAGATCTCCTCCGTCAAGCAGATTTTAATAGTGTGAGGTTTCCTGAAAGACCCCTTCTTATTCCTCCCAGTACTCTCTCTTTTCATCATCTTGTCAAAGGGTTTGTGGTGCATTCGCCCACACAATATGCAGCGGAACCTCTTCCAATAGCATTTTTATTTTCATACATGTCACGGTACCTTTTACCTTTAGCATCTGCACACTAACCATAATCCCGTCTCCATTTCTTTTACTCTCAGTCCCACTTTAGTATAATTTACAACCATTTCCAATTTTTTCTGCCTTTCCGCTTTTCCATTTTGTTTCCTGCAAACAAAAAATATCAGTCTTCCGCCGTCTCATGTAATCGATAATTCCATTTCTGTTCTCGTCATCGTTCAAGTGTTATCATCGTCAAAATTGATGCTCATGTAATAATATGACTGGGATTTTACAACCACATCCACTTGCTGACGTCAACTTCATTTGATTTGTATCAGGTAGCTAGCCTTCACTAACCCAACAGCTACATGCAAGGAGACGTGGGTGTCATTGAACCATTACTGGAGGGTTTGAAATCAGAATACTCACTTCAATTAGCTTTTTTTCCCAGGCTGACGATCCCCATCCACCCAGAGCAACTGATTTTAAGGCGTCAGTGACTAGTCTTCTCCCTTTACTCTGTCAGTAGTAATATTCTCATAATGTGAACGCCAGAGTCTGGACCTGAGCTGCCAGAAGCAGTATTTGTTGCAATGCCATTAGGCCCATTTTGTTGGTAGAGACAGGTCATTCTATCTACCGCCCAGGTAATAGTAACCCTTGAAAACACACAAATTAAATTTGTCTCCTAAGACAAGATGATAAAAGTTGAATATTAATTGCCTCTAAAGCTTCCAAATGGAAGGTAGACCTGACTTTGCCAATTATTTTTAACTATTTTAGCTCGAAATTTTTATTGTATTTAAGGCTCGCCAGTAGATGTTGTGCTTTGGCAGTATAACAGTTGTGGCAGTTAAGAATTTTTTTGCACATAATGGAAAAATTCTTGCTGAGTAAGAATTACTTTCAGTGCATTAGCAAGATAGGATTCAGAAACTGTTCTGGTAATTTGGTTTTCGAATTTAGTGGAAACCATACCTATCCAGGAAAGTTTGAGGTATATAGAGTACTCCAGGATTTTTTATTTGACATTCAAATTATAGTTGTTTTCAATATGCCTTACAAGTATGAGATATTTCCTATTCGTTGTCTTCTTAGGTTAGTTAATGAATATGGAGTCCGATGTGTATGAATATGTATGTAGAATATGTGACAAAAATAACTCATTGCAATTTCTTGTAATCTCTGTATTCTATTGTCTTCTTGAATTACCATGTGTCTGCTCTTTTAGACACCTTTAGGGGTGATTCTACACCAAAAGAGATTCAGGATGAAAATTGACTCTAACCTTCCAAACACATTACATGAATTATTAATAAATAAGGAAGTTATCAACAAATATGTGCAAGTCAAGGATCTAAAGAGAGAAGAAGACGTTTTAACTAGGTAATCGGACAGCCTTTGTCAGGCCTCTTGAATTTTTTGTTTATGTTTATCTTAGCCTGGGAGTGGCAAATAGGTAAAAAATTTTGAAAATTCTGAACTTTATGGCCTCAGAGGAGGCCATAAAGCTACATTTCGGAAGAAGTATCTCTCGAAATGTAACTCAGAAAAAGCTTACGACTCAAGACATTAAAAAGCTCTTTCAGGTCAAAAATTCGTTATAAATTATTGCTGTGTTTAGGTTCTCAGCATAGACTATAGGATTGTGATGGAAGGTCGTAAGGAAGAATAGCGGAGTGAATTATAAAAAATCTAGTTCAGAATTTGATATCAATAAGGAAAACGTTCATGTACCAGGAATGGCATGAAAATAAGTCTTCCAGGAAAAATCCACTCAACAACCAAGTACTCCTTTCCCATTATCCATGACAAGTCTGAATAAATGACCGAGTGCAGCCCTTAAGACGTGTTTTAACTTGGTAATCAAGTGTTTGAGTTTCACTGGTTTGTAATGCAAAAATGATCAGTTCTCCCTTTCAGATATCAATCGTATACGTTTATAACCAGCCTAACTAAATGACTGATACTTTACGTAGGTCGTTAATTTAAGATAAAGTAGTTTTAGCTTACCTTGTTACTGTCATGGGAAGGCAATTTATTACTAGCAAAAATGTCCCATCCTACAAACAGATGGTACTTTTCCTTTTCTTTAAATCATCATATGAGTCTTGATTTGCTTATAAATGTTATATCAACTGGTCTATAATTCAGAGTTATCAATTAGCAGTATTCAGAAGCTTGGCACTAATTATGGTAGAACGTTTGTCATGTACATGCACTGAACATTATGCAAAGTGAAGACGTTTACATACAATAAATTCATTTGTATGGGACCTGCGACCGTTTAGGAATTCCATACGCAAAATTGAAAAGAAAATTATTAATTAAAATAAATGTAAAGCAAAATCGAATTTAGCGAGTTACATTAATAAAAAAATAGTAATAATTTACATAAATATGATAATAAATTACTTCCATGGTAAATTACCAAGAATCCTTGTTCATTCCGCTTCAACTGTGAAATAAAAAAAGACAACACTCAGTTGACTGCACACAAAAATATTGTTGTCTTTGGTACTCTACTCCAATCCTTAAATATCGTACATCACAATGAGTTGATTTTCAGAGTTAACCACCCTCATTTTTGTTCTATAGGTCCGCCGATTATTGGGTAATTCAAGTATGGTTCGTATCTTCATTGATGTTGTCTTTTTGCTTCTTGCTCTTTCTTCTTTCCCTTAGACTTCTTCCTTCTATTTTATTACCAACTCATTACCTTCTTATCAAATCTGAAAAACAACCTTTGAATCAAAGTTTAAATAAAAACATATGTTAATTGAGAAAATTGAGTTGATAAATTACATGTATTGTCTCCCACACTTTGTTTACCAACACTATAAACGATTAATTAGGGTGTTGTGTTGCTCGGCACGATAAAATAACATTATTGTATGGTATGAAAATTGCTATTGTTTACTTGGTGATTATTGGGGTCAGATTCTGTTAATACAGACTAAAAAACGATCAAAACTCAAAGCTAAGACAAAGGTTAACGGCTAATTACAAAATGCTATTAAATAATTTTGTTTACTGATTATTCTATAAATGTCTACAAGGTAAATGTAATGTTTTGAAAATGCAAATTTTCACTTCTAATTGTTATTAGTTTACACACCTTTTCTAATTAGCACTCTCTAGAAGCTTTAACCTGGTCTAGACAGTGACTGAGTGGAGGGAAAGCTTTTGGTTCGGTTATGTGCAATCAACGAAACAATAGACAAAAAGACAATATGACCTGTATATCAAAGACAATATGGTGTCACTGTAAAGCTTCGAACAATGGATCACACCTTCAACATGTTCCATCTTGAAATACGTATACACCTCTACAAACATGACATTTTGCTATATTTTGTACTTCTACAGTATTTGTTCTATAAATGGCTCAATAATTAGTTGAAATAAAGCCTCACCACCAGTGTTCTTTCCTTTACCTCTTCACTAAGATTCTCCACCATACAGTTAAGTGGTATAACCACCATCCAATTCTCAGACGCCAGCATTTCCAGATGAGGAACCACCAGTAGTACAGGTGTTTTGCTTTCTAATAATATCGCTTCTCGGAATACCATAGCCCAACATTGCCAAAATTTTACTAAATTTAGAATAAAATCTGGGATCAATTCTACAAAGCTAGGTTCTAACACAATATTAGATTCTTCTTTTATTATTTTATTCTTAGCAAACTCCTCTTACCCCTAGTCATCCTTACTCCAATGGTCTTTGTGTTCTGCTCAACAATGTTCCTTTATCTGATCTTCCCCTTCCTCTAATGTCCTTTCCGATCACTGGGGCAGGGAACGTCCCAGCGCCAATGATTGGAAAATGAGTTTCTTACCGAAAGAAGAAAAAGATCCTTGGTGAACAAAAAGTAGTAGGTAGGCAGTGCTGAAAACCACAATAAAATGGTTCATTTTAAACTTAACGTACTGATTCTTCAAGAATCACCAATAGGTTTGCTTACGGTAAGACTGCAGTTAAATAACACGCGTACTTGCAGCTGTTTTTTTTAGGCTCTCTTTCCTTTTATAGATTTTTTCTTAAATTACAGACTTGTTCACAACGCTTTTTCGCTTTGGCCAGTTCCTTATTCCCTGTCTTTCAAGGTTATTTCAATAATGTGAAAATTCCTTTTTCAAGAATAACTTAGGAATGTTTGCAATCTTAAATTCGAAAATTTTTCAGAAACTTGAAACTAAGAAACATTTTTTCAAGCACGTTTGTAGAGCCTAAGTACAAAAGATAGTAATTTATTACTTTTATAGTAATAAATCGAATTGTTCTATAAATGGCTCAATAATTAGTTGAAATAAAGCCTCGCACCAGTCTTCTTACCTATACCTCTTCACTAAGATTCACCGCCATACAGTTAAGTGGTATTATCACCATCCGACACTCAGATGACAGCACTTCCACACGAGGGGCCACCAGTAGTACAGGTACTTTGCTTTCTAATACAGGGTCCACCATCGAAATAAGTTGCCTAGATATTTTTTAATATCTTTAACTTTTCGGTGTTAACCTTATTCATTATCATAGCTTATGTCATTGTAGTTTTCAGTTCGTTAGTAATTTATTATAATTTGCAATATCCAGTATTGATTGTATACTTCTTTACATGACAGTATTTATTACAGGCTAATGTTATTGCTGACGGGATTTTTTGTAATATTTGGGTAATATTTTTTGCATTTTTACATATATTAATTATTATGCTGTATTACATGTTTTGATTTGTAAAAATGATAATGAATAAAAGAATTTTAAATCTAAATCTAAATAACACCAGTAGTAGAGGTATTTTGCTTTCTTACACCTTTCTTGACTTCGGTAATTCTTATAAAGAACTGATACGAAGATTCATTTTGTATTTCCCATGAGACATAAGACCTTGAATTGTATTACACGCTTTTTCATTAATAAGCAGAAACTTTATAAGGAAAGCGAAAAATTTTTGAAAATAGCTGCAAACGTAAAATTAAGTCAATGGTATATGCTTTGGTCGACATTATTTTTAGCAAACTTTCAAGATCTGTTCCCATGGTTAGTTTTAATACCCCAGCACTGCTTTACTTTTTTTGAAAAAATCGCATTAAAACTGAGACTTTGACAGGATTGAAGTCTAGTTTTTTTATTTTATGGCTGTGCAGTCCGCATTTAGTTATCAGTGGCGTAAGAAAAATTATATTTACTTACTATTTTCAGCTCTAATTAAACACTAATTAGACACTAATATGACCTTAGACTTAAAAACGTCCATGCCATATGACGGAGGAAAGAACTTGAAAGCTAAAGAATAGCACAAATTAGTCGTGCGAGGAAAAAATATTCGTAAAAAAATACATAAGAACGAGGAATAATAGGGATGGAGGTCAAAAGGACGACCCACACGAGATGCAACAAACTGACCTGGTGCATTTTAGGAAGACCCATCAAAACATTTTCAATGATAATACCTATTATAAAATACTAAGACCAGCCACTTTTTGTTGACGAGACAAAGGGTGAAGAGTAGCAGCAAGATTTTAAGCTATCAAAACACAAAAACGTTCCTGAACTCGATGAATAGCATCATATTGAGCCACGGTTGTACCTGGCCAGATGTGACATCAGTATTTCATTCAAGAACGGAAGGTAGAATAACGAGGGAATACAAGATGCCCCTGGGCGTAAGATCCTCTCTTGTGCGATACAAAGAACCAACCTCTCTAGAACCAGACTTTCCAATAGATTAAATATAAGAACTCCAAGAAATAGCTGCAGGAAATGATAAATCAGGTCTTAAGGCCTAAGGCTTTATCAAATGCCTTAGATATACCTAGGGCTACAGCGCCATATAAACGCACCTTGATTGCTGTCAAAACATCACCATTGGAGTTATCTTGTCTAAGGATATACCAAAAATCATGAAAAAGATCTGGAATTTGTAAAAATTCTACTGGTAGATTATTGATAAGTTGTTCAAAAACCTTATGACAGAAGGAAGACTTATGGGTCGATATTTGTCACCCGCGTTCTTGTAGATAAGGTCAACCTCAGTAACTTTCCACAAAGATGGAAACCAAGGTTGATGGGCAATGATTGAAAAGTTTTGACAATGAGGAAGATAGCTTAAAAACACACTCTTCCAAGACAACTACTTGATCTTGATCAGGGTTGTCCATTGAACGTCCAGTAATCGATTACGCGAAGAATGGTTTGACCTTCGATTAATTATCAACCAAGCAGGATGATGCTCAAACAGCTCGATTTCAGTTTGTTAACAGACCATCCAGCTTTCAAGAAAATAATCTGTCACATGACAATTCGAATTTCTGCCAGATGTCTGCTGTGACCATTGAACTGGATATAATTGTTTTTGTCAAGTTGGTGACAAAAGAACACAGTTGTTTTGTTTACGACTATCACCTAATGGAGGGACAGCTGACAAGAATCACGTCCCCGTGGTCTAACAATGACCTCAGCCAAAGAATCCTTGAGCAGTCAAAACAGCAGAAGCCTCACTCCAAGAAGAGCGAAACAAATAATTACAACAAGCGTCGCCTGCTGTGCTCAGCAACAGTTGGATTTTGAGGATGGGCGGAGCGGTAAATTTTTCTTTTTGGTGGATGTAAATCCGTCACAGGTCATCAATGAGTGGGTTTTATGACCTGCAAAAAGCCTTGGGCTGCACTTTGCCGTAATTCATTACCTCTCTTGTGTACGATCGTCTCGTCTTTACTATTACATCATTTGCAGACTATTGCAAAGTGTACTCACTCATGTCATACCCACACTCTTTGATTAATTGATTAATCGAAAAAAATCTTCTCCGATTATTCAGGGAGCAAAAAAGAAAATTGTGGACAACCGTAACTTTGACCAGGCCCTTTAGATTGATTACCGTAGCTTTGTGAAAAATATGCACGACCTACCTTTGATTTTTGATGCCAGAGTCTAAAATATTATCAGTTCACGAAGGGAAATCCAGCATACCAATGTACTACTACTGCTATTCACAATTGTTTCGATACCAATCTGAGCCTATTCTGCGAATTCGTAAGCAGACTGGCTGAAGACTAAATCCCAAATAAATCCCAAAGAAACTGACGAAATCCATCACAGTTAGCCTGAACAAATTAAAATTCTTATGGTGATATGGCTTGTAATCAAAATTTAAAAGTTACCTTTTCTTTACAGTGACAACAACAAGGCCAAGAGATCCAAAAGGAGTTAAAAGTGAAACAGTACATTGTTCTAGAACAGAAGTCAAAAACAGAACTGAATTAAAAGTTTAGTTTCTCCTCTGTCTGAATCTCAAACACTTGTTGGAAAATCAGCAAATTCAGTAAGTACTGGACTGTGAAAAAGCGAAAAGTTGTAAGCAACTTCTCTGGGTCTGTCAGTTTGATTGGAATAAGTCAATAAAGTCATTTGATGACCATTAAAGTCGCCAATGACAGATATTAACAACGTGACAGTTTTCTAAAGCTTTGTCAACAGAGTCTGATACTGTCTCAACAGCAAAGCCGTAATCAGAAGAGGGGGCTCGATACAAAAAGATTAGGTAACAAGTGCACTGAAGAAGAGACAATCTGAAGGACATCAAAGGCTTATCTTTAGATTCAAGTTCTTCTACTCTAAGACCTGGAAGACGTCTAGTGGAAATAAAGGTAAAAAACCATAAATAAAAAAATCATTATCACTACAACTCTCACTGAGACCTGTCTCATAATACAAGAATATGAGGAGGGTCAAAATGAATAAGAGCTTTCACAAAGAAATTGAAACGAAGACCGTTACCACTACTAAGAGAGCATATTTTTGAAAATAACAGGTTTCTCTGGGTCTGGACAGAGCCATTACTATAATTTCTCGACTCTACAGTTGCGGATGCGGAGCCCGTTCTTGGTCCGGAGATTCGTTGAGCATTTCGCATTTCTTTTGGTTGAGATTGTCGTAAGAAAAATCCGAAATAGATTTTAGATGTCCAAAACAATTTGGTCAATACAGCCTATCAGCAGGTCGACTGACTGAAACTTCTGATGAAGGGGGTAGTATTAAACGGAGGGACTGTCCACACTTTCAGTCACACATGGCACTTACAAAGTTGTAATGGAGTGACACTTCCACTGGTATTTTTATCGAGAAACCATCTCTACAAAACTTAGGAACCACGGATAAAGAGATACCCATTCCCGTGAGACAGTCGCAAAGCCGCCAGAGGCCAACGTGGTATTTTAAGGTCTGTGTGGAGGATAAAAGTCTTGTCGTTTCGGAGTAAGATGGACTAAGAGACATTACAGAGGGAATTCCTATAGCAATGACTGCTTATCCTGGTAGAAACAAGACTTTGGAAAAAAAATAACCATCCGATTTTATTTGTGTTGAAAACACTGTTTCACCTTGTGCCCAAAAATGTGACCGGTCCCAAAACTAAAGTTTCCCACCCAAATCCTAGTGTACCATCCTTGCCTAAGGAAATGAAACACGTTTGGTTAGATTTCCGCTTTCTTAAACTCTTCATTACTACTTTTTTATAAGCTCAAAGGTTAAAAAAATCATGGATAAAAGAGCCTTTATTGAAAGTAGTATGCTTAAAAAGATAGTAACTTGCAGGCTTATGGTTTAGAAAAACGGTATGCTAATTTTTAATCAAACAGTCAAAATCTTTCATTCAAGGTTGTTTGTATTTCTTTCATCTGTTTGTGGATGCTTTGTTTAAAAAACTGCATACTTTGGGTGGGAAATGTTATCTTTCATTAATTAGAGATTACTTTTGAGAGTGAAGCTTACCAACTAATTTTTCAGAATTCTTCCACGCAGTAGTTATTTCTGAAATCCTGGTATATTTGCAACAGCAGGTAATTGAAGCTTAACCAACTAAATGAGTGGTTGGGACAAGAGCAATTAAGTAAGATGGTCCCAGGAAGCAATAGGGTCTCAGGAGAGAAAGTGAAAGAGACTAGGTAAAAAAAGTTCCACAGTCCCAAAAAGCAAAAAGCATCCATGAAGACAAGAGGCAAGGTCAAGATCTTAGTTCCAACCCTGTAAAAAAACCAATGAGAACCCTTGAGAAGCTCAGAAACCCCACACCAATGTCTTCATTCATCAAGTGTATATCGGCATTCGTCTGTAGAAGATTTTAAAATGAAGTAAACATCTTAGACTTTGATGATTGTTAGTTATGTTAAATAGAGACAGTTGGCAGAAGTATACCAAAAACTTAAATCTCGGGAAAAAAACCCGGTTAATAAAAGAAGTACTCTCTTATGAAAAAAGGTGGTTAATTGTTAGTAATCTGTTGCTCTCTGGTTTAAGTATCGCATAAAAGTGCATCCCAAGTAATTAAGTATACAAAGTTAGTGAAAAGGAGGCAAAACAAACAAAGCATTGTTTTTGTTGTCTTCTGTATTCCTTTGTTTTGTTATTTTTACACGTGGTTAAGCCATCAGTTTTAGAAAACAGTATAGGATTTCTTTTGTCTGTTATGCCTCGTGGTTTTACTCCCCTTGCCTCACATCAGCATCCACCCCCCACCTTTTTCTGGTCTGTCTCTCTTCCTTTCTCCTGTAATAGATAGGTTCGTATCTATTCCGAGAAAATGCTATAAATCCCTTTTCCTATACAAACCTCTTCCAACAAAGGCAGGCTCCTATCACCTTTACTTCAATATGTGTCCCCTCTATTAACTAAGCACCAGTTCATTCTTTTTGTGTTTTAAAGCCATTTTCCTAATGGCCAACTCGCCATTTCCTTTGCCGTACTTTTCAGGGGCAGGAACTTTTGGATTCTAAAGAACCATATCTCTGCCAAGTACAAAATGTCTGTACTTACCATTGTCCTGTTTTCCTCGATCTGAAGACTTCATAACTGTTATTTTAGTTTGATCAACCCCTTCCTTAAAGTGAAAAAGAGTACGACTAGTCATTTATTATTTGTTTGTTGGCGGGGATGAGGTTTGATGATTATTTAACAATGTCGTGATTTGTCTGATATCTGAATTATCTATTTCCAAAGTACCTGTCATAGCAATTTCAAATTGGGAGCAGGTATCGAAAATTCAACATTTTGAAGTAGCCTCCTGGGTGACAGTTGTTAAAACTAATGATACCACGTTGATCAAACAATTCTCAGATGTTTCCTTTTCAATTTCTTGGAAATAAGTGTTTCCTTTCATCATGATGAATACCCTTTTGTTTTACTGTCTTTTAATAGAGCAATAGGGATTAATTCCTTTTGCTGAGTATTATCCAACCTTGGATTAGGTAATTGGTAAAGGCGGATGCCACACCAGACATTTGTTTCTTTACTTTTAGAAAAAAAAAAAAGATTTTTATTCCAATAATTCCCAGTCATTGAAAGATTTTTATCAACGTACTTCTCAGAAAATATCAGTGCCTCTTCGGAATGAGAAATCTTCTCATAAAATAAATGGAATTGAAACAAGCTTCTTTAATCCTTATACCCTGATTTCATTTATGGTGACAACACCCAAACTCTGTTCAAAGAAAGTCATTTGAATAAGAGCAAACTCGTTTGAGTAAACAGAATGTCCGACGTCCATTTTTTTAAAAAAATATATATTTTTTGTTTTAACGTCTTTTCCCCCCAGTAAGTGGGGCTCAGGCGGTGCCCTTCACAGGGACTTGGATTTGGCAGTGAGGTATTTCTTGGCTGGATGTCCTTCCTGGCGCCAACCAATGGCTTTTTTTGTGAATTTCCAAAGTCGCACGCTCGGGGAATCGAACCCGGAATTCTTGGTTACGGTGCAGTCGTACTAACCATTAAGTCACGGCTCCTCAAAGTCTGACTTCCATGGGGTGCAGAAATTACAGTAATATGCTGTTCAAAGAAAAAACTTAAGGCAGTGAAAAATAAAGAAAAAAATTAGAGAGGGGAGGGGGGGGGGAGTGAAAAGTATAGCGCTTAAAATTTCTGAAATACCAAATATATATGCACTTGAAACAAGTAACAAAATTTACCTGTGGATAAAATGCAAGTCTTGTAAGTCTTGTGAAAGTACCTCACACACTGGTTACCATTCCCGAGATGAGTTATGGCAGCAGAGAGGAGGAAATACTCAATCTTTATTAAATCACTATTTTTACTCAGCCTTTTTAAAATAGACACGTCTTTCAATATATAAATTGCAAGTAATGAGCATCTTCATCCTTATTTGAAGTAAGGATGGAACAGTATGATTGTAACCCAAAAGATAATCCCTGCTAGGCTTATAGAAGGCTATATAAAAAAATAAGGGCAGATGAGCAAATGAAAATCGAGCGTGTTGCCCTAATTTGATGAATACCCAACTATATTTTATATTCTGGTCTGAATTAAACTGTTACTATGACTTAACCCTCTCTCCCAGTCCCTTTTTTCATAGATAGACATGAATCGTCATTTTGAAATTTTACAAAAAACAAATTTTGGTAAAAAAGTCATCGGAAAAAAATTGACTAAAAGAAGCTGCTTGAAATAACTAAGCCATTTACACCCATGAGAAGAATTCAATTTGGTTAAAAAAATTTATAGATATGAAAAAACCTATTTAACTGGTTTTGGCAGGAAGAGATTCGTCTATCGAGCATATAAAGACCAGTTCAATGCTAAACGACCACAAGGAAGACCACCTAAATGTTGGATGGACTACATTTGACAGTAACTGAGGACTCCACTCCGAACCGTCGAAGATAATACAGCAAATCGTCTTCGTTGAAAGAAAATCGTGGAAGCAAAATGTGCATAGGTCTGATTAAGATTACGCAGTTAAAGTAAATTGAATAAAAGTTGGTATTCAAAGATAATGAAAAGTACTTAAAATCTTGGCAAACTTTTACTATAAAATCATTCTGTTTTCAGGCAAGAAAGTGTACCGAAGTGTGCTCGGCAGGATTTCCAATCAGCTTAGTCTTGTCCGTCTTCCAAACTCTACAGCTAGCTCAAGTGATAGAAAATATTTCAACTTGCTGTTTTATACGATATCGTTTACATTTAAAACATCTTTTCCCGTATTATTCATAACTGATAAAATTCCACTAAGCCCAATACATTATATCTGCACTTTGACACTCGTTTAAGTATTTTTTGTTTGACTTCTTTTTCGTGGTTTAGAAATCATTGTATCGTGTAAGTGGCTGGGTTTTTGTACCAATAAGGGTATCAAGTGAATCTTATTACTATTATATCATCGTCAAACTGACAAAACCACAACGGTTCTTCTCTGGCTACTTAATATCTTTCTAACTTCCTTGTTGAATTAGGTATTTTGCTACAGTTTATCTTCAATCATACCAACAGGTTGAACTTAAGCAATTTGAAACTTATTAGCATAGGCCGAAATTTCGTATTGCAAAGGACAAGTTGTTGACCCATGATTATTAATTTTACCACTCGAAATTAAACTGTTCAACTGATTCAAGACAAAAACCAATTCAAGATGAAGAAGTGCCCAGAGTGGGAGTGAAGGGGTCGAAGGGGAAAGTGTTTGAAATAGTTTTATACGTTTCAATTTTCGTAAGCATAATTAAGAAAGGATATGTGCGAAGCTAAGTATTTCATGACAAATCAGTAAATGTTGGTTTGAGTTTTTACGATTACATTGGTCAAAATAAAAGTTTGAAACTTAAAAATGTTTACAAAACCAGTCATCTGTTGTGCTAAAAATTATCTTCACGTCCAGTTAGTCGGAAAACCTTCTCAGACAAAAGAAATCAAACGAGACATTTGGATGATTGGGTAACGGCAAATGTACTTTTTCAATTTACATTTGCTATAATATTGACTACTCTGTTTCTCGTATGCCTTTTCAAAGTTCCTTTCTTGGGTTTGATTTTGACATGTTCTTAATCGCAGATATCACTTTTTTTACTGCCTTCTGACTTATTTTCATAATTCAAACTTTTATTTTCACAGGTACTTTTCGTCATGATCTGTCCAAGAGGCTTCTCTGCATCTTCACAGACTTGCTTCACTCAAGAGTATGAGCCGTCTTTCAGGAGGTTTTCTCCCGACAAAGCTATTTTTTTATAACAGCGGACAGAGCTGTGTACCGGCTCTTCTCTTCATAAAACCAAAGAATCTAGGTCTCTTTTACAATGTAGTTTAAAAAATTAGTTATGGGGGCATCATCTTAACCCAGGACATGGGAAGAAGGGCATTAATGAAAAAACTTAATACGTTTTGGCTTCAAGGGGTTTTTTTATGTCAACTTTACTCGACTCGGTATCTCAGGTTGTCACGAAGGTCCGTCTTAACTTACTGTAAGAACAGTTTTAACTTGTGAACGTACTTAGAAGGCGCAAGGAGAAGCAAGCTTCTTTCAATACTTAAAAACTATCGTTTTAAGGGTTACGCTTTCTTGCCTTCTGAAAACAGATTTTTTATTTGCCTTTTGTTCTAACACCATTGTGATTTGTCATTATTGCTGTGAATCAAATGACAATAGTCTCGTTCAATCATTTTGCACCGTCAGTAGACTTTTTGAATGTGTCTGTAATTAGCCCTTTATGTTTTGTCTGAAGAAGATACCCTCTCTTCTAACATCTTACATAACTTTCTGCTCCGCTCTGATGCTGATACCTTTGCTGGCTGTGGAATTTGCCGAGATTTCTCTTTCAGTTAAATGCCATTTTGGGGGAGCCTTAGAGACTTACTGAATCACAACAACTTTTATTCTAAACTTCAATCACAAGACTATCTGACAGCACCCATATATTTATATATATATATATATATTCCTTCGATATTTATTTTGTGTCGTGTAGGGTGCCAAGAAATGCGTTCGACTTGCAGTTTTCAGCCATCTTTTACTTTAATCCTCGTCTGCCTCGTCATGCTATGTATTCCTACACTGACATGTGTACGGATGCTACTGTACAACAATCAAATTTGTAAATACAGACAGTAAGACTTTTGTTTGGACTGCCTGGCTTTGGTATGTAAAAGAAATACAAAAAGTGGTATGCAGCTTCTTTGTTGTGATGCGTGTGACTTGATTGAATATATTCGACCTCATTGATTTTGTTATGACGTTAAAGTCAGGTCTCTACTTTTGAGGGATCCGTAACATTTGAAAGTATTGACGTGATTTCTTGAAATTTGGTCATGTCTCATTGTTAGGTTCATTGTTACCAACTCCAATGTTTACATGAGACAAAATAAGCAGAGCTTGTACAATAAATACTTCAGGGCTTTACTCACCCAATGAAGGTGAGCATAAACAGGCATCTTTTGCTTCCAGCTTTTGAACGTACTCCTAGCTTTCAAGAATTTCATGAATACATGAACAATCATTCTCCATATAGGGTCTATTATTTACCCTTACCAGCTCTACCACATCCATAAATTGAGGTAAAACTACCTCATTCGATCTAGTGTCCAGGCGACATTGATTTCTTTGTGCTTAGCCAATATCTCTAACCCTTTCTTCCAGCTGCAGGAGCAGGTTTTGGTAAATATTTCCTTTTTACAGTTTGTAGAGTAGATTTTCTGTTCTGTTGTTTTGCAAGCAAAAACAGAATATATTGTCACTTCCATATCGTAATCTGGCCTATGATAGTGCTTAAACCATTGATGGTGGCAAGATCGTTGCTGGTCTCCAATTTCTGACAAAGAGAAGGTAAATGGTGAATCTGATGAATCTCTCCTGAATCAGAATCAAGATGATTTTTCTTCAAGAGGTCAACTATCGATTAATGACACAAATTCTTCTAGTCATATTGCTTAGTGTGAATTTGCGTTTGATGCAAAGACAGGCCAGAAGAAACTGTAGATACTTTTCTGCGACACAGTCTAGAAATAAATTTCAATTTGTATTATTTATTCCGTTAAACGCATGCATTTGTTTCTTGATTTTGTTTTTTGAACGTTCTACCATTATGCCAGATAAGTCAATCAAACGCAGAGCGTCAATTTCCTATTTTGAGTTGATTTTGATAATACCGAAATGATTTCGTGTTGAAAATAGGATGACTTATATTTGGAGCTTTTTAAAACCTTATACCTATTTTATGTTTCGTCTTGGGATCAAGACGGAATAAGAACTGAGAGAGACATGTAATTTAACTCCATCCGTAGTTATCTTTCTCCGTTATCTTTCTCCGTATCGCCTCAAAATGAGAAATCCTTTAAATAGTGGAATCATACTCCGTTTGTTAGGGTGTGATGCAAATGTCTTCCATTAGATTTGCAGAGTCTTCTGGTTTTTTCCCTGTTCAGGTCTTTCAGCCCACAGGCTCAGTGCTTCAAGAGAGTTATGACAATTAATAGGCTCTATCAGATCCTTTTCTTTGGACAAGGGATTTTCTCTTCCGTTAGACTGATTTTTTTCCATTTGAGAATAGAAAAAATACAACAGACAAAACAAAAACAAGTATCTAATTCCTTGCATGATTCTAACCAAAGATACTTATCCTACAATCCGGAATCCAAAAATTGAAATCCATCCCACTGCTTTTTGACAAAAAACAAAAAGGGTGAACTGAAACAGGCTCAAGCGATGGAGAAGATTTGCTGGTATTTAAAGTTAAAATAGAAGTCTTTTCTCTCTTTTATTTTTTTCTTGTCATAATATTTCAATGTAGACGTTCTGAGAATTCTGAATTAGGTTTCTTTTACTTGCCTTTAATATCCAACTTTATCGTGATTTTTAATTTTCTGTTCGATTGATCTCAAAATTATTTAACCAATTTTTACTTCTAATTCTTAAAGCTTGATTTCAATTGCAAATCTAAGCCATTATTACAAAAAGGTTGACAAGATAAGACATACCCAATTTTGGATGAAAGGTAATTGCATAAGACTCCATTGGGTAAATAAAATATTTGAAAGAGCGAAATTTTTGTTAACATTTTGCCCTCACCAGGCAAGGGAATTCCCTTCTTCAGGTGGACTCCTTTCTTATTTTTAGACAAAACCTAAAGCAATTTTATATGGTCAAATAGAAATTAATTTATGCTTTTAAATTTGACCAGTTGTACCTAATTATTATATTTCTTTGTTACTATACTTTATTGTAATATATCATATTTTTAGATACAGGGCCCAAGTTGATAACAGCACGTCATGTATTAAAAAGGATACCCTGTGTCAACATTGTCATTATTATTATGATGATAATTATTATGATTATGATTATGATTATGATTATGATTATGATTATGATTATGATTATGATTATGATTATGATTATGATTATGATTATGATTATGATTATGATTATGATTATGATTATGATTATGATTATGATTATGATTATGATTATGATTATGATTATGATTGATTATGATTATGATTATGATATATCTACCTACAAGAAGTCAATTTTCTTTCTGTATTTTTACTTTCCACTTTGGAGGTTCGTTTTCTGTTTTCAATTATTATTCTTAATTTTAATACCGATGTTAAGAATAGAAGCTTTTGCAGTTGAATATAAAATATTGTTAAGGGAGGTCATATCATATTTTCCATCTTTCAAGATTTCCTTTTTTACATTGTTAAAAAGTTTAATCTTAACGTTTGATTTGCAAGTAATTGTCAATTTTTGGAGTGGTTCTCTTTCTTCATTGGGCAGTTGCTTAGTTCTCGTAGTACATCCTCACGTGCCGCTGCTAATTTATCATTNATGATTATGATTATGATTATGATTATGATTATGATTATGATTATGATTATGATTATGATTATGATTATGATTATGATTATGATTATGATTATGATTATGATTATGATTATGATTATGATTATGATTATGATTATGATTATGATTATGATTATGATTATGATTATGATTATGATTATGATTATGATTATGATTATGATTATGATTATGGTTATGATTACTTTGTTTACTTGGAGCTTGGAGCCTAATGGTTTTTACAATCTTTCTTCCCATAAAAAAAAACACTTCAACTATCTGAAACTATTTGAAGCACTACAAAAGGGATATCGCTTTTTGAAAAACAGGGGTTAAGCAATGCTCTTTGAATGTCAAAGGAGAAAAGATTTACAAACTTCATCAAGTAACATAAACGAATCAAGTTTTAACAAGTTTTGTAAAACCAACCTCCCAATTATTGATCAATATTAATTTTCAATTTACAATACAATACACTATTTATCATATATGAAAATTAACAATTCACGTCATCTTTATCTTGACTGATCTTCTCAGATCAGAGTTCTCCCTTCTGCTCACATGCCCAAATCATTTTAATCGCTTCCTTCTCACGAGGTCCGTAATTGGTATCACTCCCGTCTCTTTCCTGATGTCTTCGTTTCTGTTATATTTTTCCAGACTGATACCTAGACAGTATCTCAGCATCCTCATTTCGTATGCACTAGCTTTGCTGGCCATGGATTGTCATTGAGTAATCAAACCAAATCATTGGTTCAAATCTTGCTCATTTGTCTCTCCGATTTCCTTGATATAAAACTAAAAACAATAAAATAACAATTCAAAAATAACACAATTTTGATAGATTTTTTAAACAACATTGCATTAAATGAATAACTGAACATCAACTTTTAGATTATAAGCATCTGTACTTTGAAGCTTCTATAAGGAGAAGGCTCTTACCACTCCATGCAAAAAGGAGGAAAAAACATCATAAAAAAATTCTGATTAATGAGATAGAGGAGGAAAAATGATAGAGAAGAAAATGGCTTCAGAAACATCATCGATCAGAAAACAGGAGCCAGAAAAAGCGATGACCACTAGCTTGAATAGTTGGAATTTGTGGGGTTTTTTATATTTTGTGCCGAATTTGGAAACAATTTGAATAAAAAAATAGGAGGGGTGAATACCAAATATATTTTTAACTATAGTGGCCCAGTCCCATCTCCTTCCCCGACTTCAGTCCCTTTGGACATTAAGGAAGGGATGATGTTGAAAAGTCGTTTTAGTGTTACAAAGAACTTTTGAAATAAAAAGCTGCTCCGAAACACGCAAATATGGGTCTTTCATTATGGTTCCCTTGGTAAACAGCGAGCCCAATTTGTCACTCACAGATTCCCATTTATGAAAGATCTGAAATGAAGCAACAGATCAAGAAAAGGGGGATGGGCAGAAAGCACGCAAGACAGCATAAAATGCAAGACAAACGGATCGCTCGCCAAGACCCTCCTACGCCCTTCCCCTTGGATTGGTCAACAGCCAGTACTCAAGCATCTCCAGACCACCTGTCCTACATGGTTGAGCCCAATACCCGAACCCCTGGCCAAGGAGAGGACAGAGCTCTACACTTCATCTCAGCTGAAACGCTGAGAAAAACGCAAAAATGACACTTCCCATGCATCTTTTTATAAAAAGGGCAGCTAAAATTTTGTGATAAATTGTGATGTTTAGAGCAAAATAACGGGTTCAGTTTGCTCCTGCTGAATACTTTTTCCCTGGCGCATTTAAGGCTTTTACTTTACATTGAAACTCGAGAGAATGAGGGTAACTTCAATCCCTTGAGAATTCTTAATAGAAAATGCCTTTGTCAGTTAGCAAGGCCTGTTCTCAAATGCCAACAAAACATGTGGACATATTAATGCGTCAGTATTTTGTTGTTTTTTTGGGCCCGACAGTGAAGACGATTGTTTTTGTAAAAAAAATCCCAGAATTGTAATGAAAGCTATAAAGTGAGTTAAAGGTAGGAAATTGGTGAGCAAATTGTAATTGAAGTTGGACCGTGGGTGGGGTTTTCACATAAATCCTTCTCTCCTGCTACAGTATCTGGAGACCGGTAAATAATCATTGCAATTCCCTTAAGGTAATTATTTCAGAAAGAAGCTTCCGGTGAAAACAAATTGACATTACTGCTGCTGATACAAGTTCAGGGAAGCTGCAAGCCAAACGAGAGGAAGATGCTCTTGAGAGATGGATGCCCAGTTTGCTACAGATTCAAGAAGGTTAATCCTTTTCAAACGATTCCCTTGGAAAGCTCGATCCTAGGAATTTGAAAAAAAAAATTACTGTTGCCCACGTTAACAACATTTTGGTATGACGCATTCAAGAGCGGGAACCGCCTTGTCCATATCTTGGTAAATACTAGTGACAAAAAAAGTAAATATGTGATATCACTGTGTAATATTGACAGAGAAAGACGATAATTATCACACATAAATTGTTACAAATACTGATTTTCGCATACCTGTAATTTGCGAAATACCACTGAGAAATAACATGAAAAAATTCAGCTAGAACTAGATGAGAAGTTTGTATTTATGAAAATATTATAGTGTGTATGTATTTATTTTTTCTTGATTTTCGCTGAAATTTTCATGTTTTTTATACATTCATTTATACATTCTCTTTGCCTTGCAGATATACCCCTATTTAAAAAGTACTCATTCTAATTCAGAATATTTATTAAAAGTACCCTTTCAGTGACATTGTACTTTTAAATTCACACCTTTTCACTGACATTCACTGACTTTTATTAGCTTTTAATGATATTTCTTTTCAAGTGCAAGGTATATGTTATTTGCTAAATAAGTTTCTCTATGCATGTTTTCAAAAAATTGACCCCTTTTCCCTGATCGTCTGGCCATGGATAAAAATCCCATACTTATTGAAAATCCTCGGCAAATTTACACCACTTTCAATAAGTTTGGGAACAAGAATGAGTACCACTTTTTATTTGGGAGTGGGCCCGCTGGGTTTTTTTGTCTTCCTTGTGAAGTTCAAACTTACTGTGAACTGTATTCGATCAATAAAATTGGAGCCAAGATATTGTTGTATTTTCCATTCATCGCGCAGATTTTTCACGGCCCCTTGAAACAGAAACATTTCAAGTTGTTAGTTTTATTCAACAAGAAAACGAAGAATTAGAAAAGAAAACGAACAGTTAAAAGTGAAGGCATACACACATGTCAAATATACTTATAATCTTTAAAGAATTTTTCGCTGCCAATGAAACATTCGACCTGAGAAGTGAAGCCCCGCAGCTCTTGGTGCTGTTTCTGCTCTTGCTGTCCCTACTACTATCACCACTACCACTTCTACTACTACTACTACTACTACTACTACTACTACTACTACTATTACTACTACTACTACTACTACTACTACTACTACTACTACTATTACTACTACCACCACTACTACTACTACCACTACTACTACTACAACTACTAAAACTACTACTACTTCTACTACCAGTACTACTACTACTATCTACTACTATTACTACTATTACTNCAATGAAACATTCGACCTGAGAAGTAAAGCCCCGCAGCTCTTGGTGCTGTTTCTGTTCTTGCTGTCCCTACTACTATCACCACTACCACTTCTACTACTACTACTACTACTACTACTACTACTACTACTACTACTACTACTACTACTACTACTACTACTATTACTACTACTATTACTACTACTACTACTACTACTACTACTACTACTACAACCACAACTATGACTAGTGATAACGAAAATGTTCCACTTCCTAAATTAATTTTTATAAAAAAAAAAAAATTTCTTGTTGAATTGCAAGACAACACTTGGCACGAAATAAAATTAAATGGTGTAATTTAGGATGGTTTCTCGAATTTTAATAGGCATCTTACAGTTTAGGAATTTTAGCCCCTACCCATCTGTTAAGCCCCTACAAAGCCAGTGAGAGCTAGGGGTAATACCTAGAAAGTTTTAGTTTATTTGAACACAGGGAGAGGATATTTTCATATTTGAGACAAAATTGTGAAAAGGGTACGAAAATGGCTGCGAAACTGAATTGTGGTGTTGCTATGGCACACCTTGACACCCAATTGTTTATGCTTACAAAGTACTTAACACAATGTGGTGGGCTGGTGTACGTATACCCTGCATTGGCGAATTAGGCTTTCGTTTGTCTGAGAATTGACACGTATATTACCGTAAACGATAATGCTAAATTATTGATGGCTCACGAAATTAAAATTAATTAAAAATACAGTCTTTTCAGAAAAACATTTTGCAAAAAAATACCATGCCAGACAAGTGGCGATACTACCAAACAAGCAGATTTCTTGCGGGAAAGTCATCCATTCTGACAAGAAAACCAAAATCGGTTTGCACCTCATTTTATGATCACACAAAATTTGTCAAGTTATTTGTGTTATTTGATTTCTGGCAACGCCCTGTCAATTTTTTTCAAAAAAAAAATGGAACTTCTGACCTTTGTTGTTATGCTGTTGTTTGAATCGCTGTGATGACACCCAAGTGTACCATAAAAGCAAAACGACATTTGCTTTCCAGACCACATTCACTGCAGAATCTGAACAGCAAGTTGGACTTCGCGCCTCACTGACAGCCTTAGCGCTTTGATTGGCTTAGAAAACAATGAATCTGCGAGAAATTCTGGCATAAATTACAACATGAAATGCAAGCTGTGTTAACGTTCGTCTACAAAGGGCGTTGTTCAGAGATTTCTTAACGAGGATCTCCTGTACAGTTGTTGGATGTTATCTGCCTCCATTAGGGTGAAATTTTTTTGAGTTTATTCAGCTATATCGTGTACCTGGACAAACTAAGAAGATGGCAGAAGTAGTGGAAAGTACAGAGGTTCGTACAGAGACAAGTACTGAAGTGGTTGAAACGAAAACAATAACGACAAAAACCAGTGAAGATGGAGCTGTTGTAACTGAAGTCGTAGTTACAAAAACGATAACCGAGGGTGGAGACGGTGATGAAAGTCAAACCGAAACTTCTACTTCTATAATAAAAGAGGTAAAAGAAAATGGAGGTGCTGGCACTGAAATTGTCGCTGATGTTAATGCAGTAGAATCTACACCGGCTGAACCAGCTACAGAACAGACAGAAGAGGCTGAAAAGGTCGAAGCTGTCGAAGAGGAAAAGAAGGATGATGCTCCTGAGACACCACCAAAAGTTTTACTACATCAGTTCCCACCGGGTAAGAATGTTGTAAGCAACTCGCAGTTTTGCCTCAAGTTGGAAACATTATTGAGGATGCATAAAATTCCATACAGTAATATTTACAGTTACAAAATGTCGAAGAAAGGGCAAATGCCTTGGATAGAGTACAAAGCAGACAAAGTTCCCGATTCTACTTTCGCATGGGAGTACCTTATCAAGACATTTGAATTGGATGTTGATGCACATTTAGATGCAGAGCAGAAGGCATCGAGTCGTGCATTTCAAGTTATGTTAGAGGAAAACACAAGCTGGACTCTTGCTTACCACAGATGGATTAGCGATTATGGTGAATGGAAGAAGTTAATGCAACCTAATTCTGGTGGTGGGATAGCATTCACCGTTGGAATGAAGATGAATCAGCGTAAGATGAAAGGGCTTTTGGATGGACATGGAATTGGAAAACACACCAAGGAGGAAATATTTGCTATTGCGGAGAAGGATTTAGCTGCACTGTCCGATTTTCTTGGTAGTAAAAAATACCTTATGGGCGATCAGCCCAGCTGTATAGATGCTGCCGCTTTTGCTTTCTTGAGTATCGTATTATATGTAGGAATAACCTCACCACAGTCCGAATTTATTCGAAATTCACACCAAAACCTTTTAAGTTATTGTGACCGCATGAAAGAGGAATTTTGGAGTGATTGGGATGACATGATTCAAGGAGATAAACCTGAACCAAACCTACCCAAACGACTTAGCTTTAGAAGGTCTAAGAAGAAGAACAAAGATAAAAAAGATGCCGAGGAGGCAGTTTCACCTACTGAAGAAAAGGGGGATAAACCTACTGAAGAATCAGCTGAAAAGTCCGAAGAGAAACCAGAAGGTGAGGAGGCCAAAGAATCGGAAGAGAGTAAACCCGAAGAAACAAAGTCTGAGGAGCCAGCAGCCCCAGCCAGCGACGATAAAGTTGAAGAATCGACGACACCTCAGGTTAATGGCGAAGCAACTGAGGAAGAAAAGGCGAAAGCAGAAGCTTAGTAGGAATATAATATGAAAATGTAGATCATCTTGCCCAGGTACGTTACTTTAATTAGAGTACCGAATTTTCAATTTACGTATGTGGGTGGGTTTAAAATGTTAAGGTGTGTTGTGTGTTCTGTGGGTAGCTATGGCGAATTTTTCTGGATTTCTATTCATTTTTTTGTGCTTTGTCCAAGGTTTGTTGCACAAGGGGAGACCCGAGTGGTCAAGATGTAATTAATGAGATGGTTTTGTTACAACCCGAATTGCCTAATAACTGCCAATAATTTCAAGGGTTTTAAGTTTCGACTAGCTTTTTAACTGTGGATGCTTCAGGCGACATTTAGCATCTCTTCAGATAATCGCTGTAAACACCTATGTTTACTTGAAAAAAAAAATGAGTGGGACTCCATTACTGTTCAGTTGACAACGGTCACGGATAATTTCACTGCTTCGAAGGGAGAAAAAAAATCAAAGAAAGTCAAATTTCAGTAAACCTGGCATGAGAAGGGAGTGTTCCGTTATGGAGTTTAATTGTGTCCCAATTACTGGCATTTTTCGCTTGGATTTTTTCCCCATCGTAAATGACATTCAAGCAAGGTAGTTTAAGGTGTGGCTATTTTCAGTGATTGACCACCACAGTAGCACTCGAAAAGTATTCCTGTCTGAAAATCCAGTTGTTTTCCAATTTATGCGAGTTTTGAACAACTGTTATGAACAACGTCTTATTAGGTTTTTCGAGACTTGGCGTGATTGCCTCGGATTTCTTTGCCAGTCAATGAGTTCTTAAAAGGCGAGTATGTGTAATGAATCTTGGCCTGTTACAGTTGATCCCGCAAGCTTTTTCTTTATTTTGGCAGTAAGTAAATTGTAGTTAATTTTGTGAAGAGCTGTTACTTTTCAGTTGTGTTGATGGTTTGAATGTGTCTTGAACGATGGTGGCAATTTTTTAGGTGTGTCAACTGAGCGCAAGTCTGGACTTTGATGATCCGGATCTTCTCTTTCTCGTGTTTCTTGTTCCTGATGTACTGTTACTGTGCTTAAAAATGGAAAATAGATCTTATATTTTGTAACAGAACAAGGTAGTATAGATAATCTAATTCTGTCACTTGCTTTATCTGAAGAGATCGTATTATGTTCAAGCAAATTTATCTGGCTGGTATTGACAGCTTTGGTGATCATCGACAAATACACGGGTTGCCTTCAAACGTTCGATTTTGGGATTCCCAATCGATTTAAGGTTAATTTTTTTCAAATATTGCCTTTTTCTTGTCATAATATCAAGATTAGAGTATTTGGCTAGCAACTCGCTGGCCTGATGTGGTAATTTTTTTATTTTTTACTTGCGAGGGAAAATGGTTAAGCTTTGGCCATGTTATTTGTGCTGCCGCAAGAAACTTGAACACGTGTTGGAACGGCCGCGTGTTTGTTTAATGGCCATGATATTTTTTAATTTTGAGGAAATTCCATTTGTTTACATTGTTCTTCGAGTTTTAATAGACGAGTTGTGAAGGATGATTGTTGATGACCGTACCCACGTATATTTGACCTATCATTCAATTCCCTGTATGTTTGCACGTCTTGTTTAGCAACGCGTTTTTTCTTCTCTCTCTCGCCAAGAAATCGGTCAGTTTTGATGAAAAAATTATTCAGGGTTTCAGCAAGTGCAATTAAAGAACGATTTTTTTAATACCAGATGTAGTGTTAGTTACTTTCACCATGGTGACCGTTGGATTTGTGGGTTTTCTCACAACGATTTTTTGACGGGAGAACTTCGGAAATGGTCGAGTATTTTCGCCAGGTGTGTCTCGTTTTTTGCCAGCTCGCGTTAACTGCAATTTCACTCGAAAACCGTTTTTGTGTGCAATTGTCTGAGCAATTCGTCTCCAAGCGAAAAAACCCTGTGAACTAAGGGGGTCCCCCTCGAAGGAAATATGTCAAGGTTTAACACCTTGACATGATATTTCCTTGTGATCAGTGTTGCAGGTCTGTTGGTGTTCGAGTGATCCAATATTGTTTTGAAACAAGGATTTGGTACTGATAAGGGCAGTATTGTGGATTTTCTTTCTCAACTATTGAGATTACCCACTTCACTGCATTGTTCAGTACTGTCATTGCATTGCATTTAAAACTGCTGTTAAAATAAAATATACACCCATTTATCATCAAGCCATGTTGTGCAAACTGGACCAAACACACAGGGTCATAAAAACTATATTTGTTTTTAAATAATTTTTAATTTGACAGGTAATATGCACCTGCTTACTAAACTTTTTTTGGTTGTAACAATTCACTCGAGGAATAATGGGTGTGATACCGTCTCATTCTGACCGTTTCGTTTTTGTTGACGGTAATTTTAATTTTAATTAGAAAATTAGTCATTTTAGCTTTTTTGTTTTTATTTTGTTACAAATCAATGGTCCATTTTTGTATTCAAGTTGTAGTGTTATATTGATTCGAATTATGTTTGAAGCATGTAAGGAAGAGAAAAAAAAACCTCCGGTTTTTTTTGTATCTTTTCAACATGCCAGTATCGGCTTGAAAACAAACCTTGATTGGCCAAATCTAATCATTGTTAAAAGGTTATCCTGATCTGTTAGGGTGGCAGGTGTTGACATATAGTGTGTATGTGTGCTTTTCTTCCTCGTGGTTTAAGTTTTGATGGCAACCGGGTCTGCCCGATCAGTTCCTTTGTTATGATGGACAGATTTTTCTATACTTTGCTAGACCGCGTGACGGTCATTTCACATCGTGAAAGTTTTTCTTTTCAATAAAACAGAGCTGCTTTTGTTCAAGTTGTTTTGCCTAGAAAATAGACAATTAATACAGCATGACAGGAGTAATATTGTCAAGGCGAGTACTAAGCTGTTGATGCACATCGTTCAGATTGTTTGTCGCGAATCTTCTTGTTTTAAAGTTGAAACTTTGATCAAGATTGGAAAGGACAATTGGCTCTTGCTGATTAATCTGTTATGGTTGAAGGAGATAAAAGTGATCGTGTTGGGGAGGTTTTATGGGTGGGGTATTTATGACGAAATGGGCAAATAAAATGAAGTAAATCAGCTCTCGTACTCGCTATATTAGATTTCCAAATACTTAAAGAGAACCAAACCGTGGTGTTGGCTTAAAAATAGTTTTAGTATTGTACAATAAATACATTAGCAAATTTCACTTAACTAACACTTCTTTGGGTACACCCCGGTTTGTGATCAAAGCCGACCATTGATCGGTTGTTTAACCCAACCCCTCGGGTTTTTATTGTGTCAGGTGATAAAATAAACTGTTTTAAGCAGTGTCGACGCTGAAGAATTTTACTAATAACATATACATATTGATACATGTAATCAAGTGGCCACCTTTTGAAATTACATGCTTTTGTTGTACATACAAAAAGAAGCACTGGATTGCAGCGGCTAGTTGTAAATATTGATGCATAATATGAACTAGTTAAGTGATGGAAGTAATATATTTTTATTGTGGTGAATCTTTGTGCCATCGCATAATTTCCTGTGAAACCAGTTTGGTTTTTTTGGTTTTAACGTCACTTCCTTCAGTAACTGGGGCTCAGACGGTGTTCTTCACAGTGACTTGGATCCGGTAGTTGGGAATTTCTTGCCCTGTGAAACCAGTTAATACCTTTTTTGGGTGTGTAAAGGTGGCAATATAATTTTTTGTCCAGTTTGTTTAAAGCTGTGGGGGTCTCCATTTTTGTAGTAGTAATAGTGGTGGTGCTTAAGCAGTAACAGCTAAGTTTCCCACATAAAAGCTGCAACTTGTAAATAACCAGTTGTGGGAGTGTTTTTCTTAATTGTAACCCCTTTCAGGCATATATAGTGTTTATAAAAACCAAATTCGTTTAAATGTTAAAATGTTGTTACTCATTACAAGTATTAAATATATATTTTTTACTTTTTTTCTCTTTACTTGGCCTTTCTAATGGTGCCAGGGAAACTGCATTCAAGCTCATCAATCAAATATTAATACAAACTTTTGGGTTTTTCAATGATAACAAGTGAATAAAAATACATAATTCATAGAAACTACGTGTGTTTCTTGGCTTCCATTTTGACTTGTGTAAAGAGGGGTGGGTGGGGTGTTTACCTGGAATTTCACCTGACTGCTTTCAGTGAATTGTACATGACTGTACTTGTACCCCGTTCTCAACTGTTACTGATACTGTATTGCTTGCAATCAGTTCGCTTATACAACCTTTGTAGTAGATCTTGCTTGGATTCAGTTCTCTCTTTTATTTTATCAGTTAAATCATGCCATTCAAAAGAAGTTTGGTACCATACTGTCACCAGGCCACCTGGAAAACTACGAGGCATTGTAGATCAGACTAATATAGGAATGTCTTGCATACTTGTTTGCACCTCTTTGAAGGCTCCCCCCCCCCAAATGTACCTGCTATTAAAGTTTGTTTGTCTATGTCGGGTATACAGTTTTGGATTGGGAACTTGATAAAGGTTAAATAGAAAATGTTGTTACAGCAAGGAAAAAAAACAAAAGTAACTTGTGGAGCAGCAAGTAGTGCATTGTAATTTTCTGCTTTACTTTGAGGCATCTATCAAATATTGTTACAATTCATCATGAATTATGAATAGTTATATACTATATATATTGGACTTGTTCTTGCTTGCTATGTAAAATGTTAGTAGTATTAATTAAAATTGTTTTTCCTTTTCTTTTATGCAGCACATTCCCGACTGTCGTCCTGATTTGTGGCTTGTTATTGTGCAACATGGAAATTTATTATAGTGGAACTACATTGCTCTTCTGAGGATGACGACCACCTACCTACCTTCTTGGTAAAGCTGAACGCGTCGTCACAATTTCCTTGTTTGCTGGCAAATTAGTTTACGTTTTACGATCTTTCACTCGTGCGGGTGAAATGCTGTTATGCGACGATATAAAGGGGGCTTGACCCCCAGACTTGTTATTCAAAGTTAATGGTTGTTTGCCAATAGATACATGCTAATTTCTTACAAAGTAGTGAGTAGACTAACTATTGAGTTCGTAAAGATTTGGGAAACTTCTCTCCTGTGCACATTGTCAACATGTTCGTTATATGCACTTTCGACAGTTGGGATGCCTTCAATCAATGTGGGCGGTTATTCGAACTTTGATCCTGATGGGATATGTTAGGAATTACTTTTGGCCATTCGAGTCATGGAACTTAGGAAAATGCTTGTCAAAGAGCTTAGTTCTCAAGATAGTCTGTGAACCTTGTGTTGGTTATTGTGAAGTAGACTGCCATCGATGGTCTACAGGGAGTTAGTGTACCGGTGCATTTGCGGATCGTTTAAATCTGGGTGGTGTAATTGTAAGAAAATATTTGGTCCACACTTTTAAAAGGTACATACAAATACACCCTGTAACACATCCATGCTTAATAATGCTGTGGGTATATTTTATTTTCAGAATTATCCGACATCTTTTTCGCTATTACAAGACCATAACCATATTAACGGTACACTAGCACCTACCAATATTCACTGGATAATATAACTAGGTTCTACATACGTTTGGCTGAATTGTTTTTAATTGCAAATAAGATACTTGTGAAATGTTGGCTTTTCTTAACATTCATTATATTTTCTGATTAATGTGTAGATTTTCAGTTTATCTGCTTGAAAACTGTCAAGTGACTTAATTGTGCCTTCGTGTATTTTGTTTGTTTGTTTGTTTATAAACAGTATCGTATTTTGTTGGAGAAAGAATGAAACTGTGGGGATGTCATACTGTAGCCTCCAACTAGTTGTACGTCAGTTATTTAGACATAATGAGTTATACTTTAATTTAATCAGCAGTGCCCCATTTTGGAATAAAGCGACCGATAAATGAAATGTTTGGTTGGCTCTTAGTTCGTTGGTTTTTTTCACTGTTGTGGTGGGTTTTTTAGGTTTTGCTGTGTTGCGAAGATAAACGCCAAAACTATGTTGCACACTGCTTCTTTTTTTTCAGTGTATATACACCGGGAGAAAAGTTCGGAGGTAGGGGGGGTTAGTTTGCAAGTAGATAGAATTTGTAGTTGTAAGAGGTCCAGAACTACAGTTCTTTGCTGTGCATTTGATTATCACATTGGTCGAATGCATATTTGAAGAATGTGCAACAACCGTTTTGGTTGCAGTGCCATTCGAGATAATCCGATTTAAGTTGCTAAAGTACCGTAAAGCCATGAAAGGCTTCATGAATTTTTGTAAAGCGAGTTTGTATCAGTTTGAATGACTACCAAGTGATGGAAGTAATCTTCAAAATGGTTTTAAACTAAGATTACCAGTGCCCAAAATATTTGTTTCCCATTATGCTATAGCTAAGGTTATCCATAACCCTTTAGATAAAATAACCAGATCCTGAAATGTTTAAAGATGTAAGAATATTAAATAGTCGATCTGACTGGCGCGTGAGTAACCGGGTTGAAGTCCGTTGTGGGGAATGAGATCAGCATAAAAAAAGTTGATAAAATATAAAGTTAAAATCTGGATTGTCATAATAATAATCGTCATCAAAATTACCAGTATTTAGTTTTCCAAGAATGCAACAATTCTTTATTCTTGTGGTTAAGAACTACTGAGAGAGGTTTGGGGGTTTTTTGGCGTTATTTTGTATTCGTTTTGTTCAACATGCACGTGGCAAGATATGGCTATTAAGCACGGAAGTAATAGTCATTAAGGTATGTCAGCCTGTCGGTTGTATTAAGGATACCAACCAAACGGGCATGATGTGGGGTGGAAAGAAATGAAGTTGGAAAATAAAAAAGAAACTTGAAATGCTGGAAGCTGGTGTACGGGATTACGGGAGATAGAATACGTAATATGGGGATTTTAAAAGAAACCTTGCAGAGATTAGTTAACATTAATGCTGAACATGAATAGAGAAAGCTGTCGGAGAGGATTCACATTAGCTTGGCAAGTGTAAGGAATGGCATTGATGAGTACCCAACCCCCCGTTGGGTGCTCATCAATGCCATTCCTTACACTTGCCAAGCTAATGTGAAACCTCTCCGACAGCTTTCTCTATTCATGTTACCACCCACTCTCTGCGAATCGGAAAATAAGCTGTGCACGTATTCATAAGGAAAGAGGACACGCAAGGACTTTTTTATTTTGAATTGAATAGAACTTTAAGGTGGAAGTGGAAGGCTGTAATATAAATAGTTGTTTAGGTGTGAAAATGGTATGAAATGGGCGTCGGTAGATTTGAATTTGAAGATTTTGACTGNGCAAGTGTAAGGAATGGCATTGATGAGTACCCAACCCCCCGTTGGGTGCTCATCAATGCCATTCCTTACACTTGCCAAGCTAATGTGAAACCTCTCCGACAGCTTTCTCTATTCATGTTACCACCCACTCTCTGCGAATCGGAAAATAAGCTGTGCACGTATTCATAAGGAAAGAGGACACGCAAGGACTTTTTTATTTTGAATTGAATAGAACTTTAAGGTGGAAGTGGAAGGCTGTAATATAAATAGTTGTTTAGGTGTGAAAATGGTATGAAATGGGCGTCGGTAGATTTGAATTTGAAGATTTTGACTGCATTTAAACGACCTGCAAGCCGTTGGCGCAAGGTAGTTGTGATGTCGATGGCAGATGTTCCTGTGAAAAATGGGGCCATCATACCCTTACTACTAATGTGTTGTCGAATTAATTATGCTTTTGCTAGGAACATGCGGGGCTTTTTTACATCTTGAGACGTCAAGTATCGAATTCATTTTCGGCAAGAAAAGCAGTAACCAACTAAACTACGTACTTGACCTCTGACTGGACAGACCTTGCATTTTCTAATAATGACGTTACTGCACAGGTTCCTGTAACTAATTCTATTTTCGATAATGTACTAGAACTGACTTCACTTCGCTAAGTGATTCTTATCTTGATGAAATTCGAGTCCTTTACACCCTTTGTCTTGAAACACTGACCCTGGTGGAATGCCAGTTAATGCAGAAATGCTGCGTTATTTTACTTGTCCTATTTAGTTGAAATGAACAACTCTTGTTGCCTCCCCAGGGCCATCTCACTCGGACTTGTCTTGCTTAAACAGCCATTTTTCAGAAGACTAAACTCGAGCCATAACCTTTTTTCTAGTTTTATTCGAAGTATTGACATTGGAAAGGTTTACAAAAAGTTGATGAGTTTTAACAAAGAATTTTAATAGACGTTCGTTCCGCCTGAAAGGAATGATGGACATGAAACTTTTATCCCAAGTCTTGTAACCAGCATTTTTGGCTTTCCAGTCGCTTGTTAAGGATACATGGGTTTCGTGACCCTTTAAAAATGCAATACTGTCTTTCCAAGTGGGAAATGGCCAGTTATGCTCCCGTCTTCGCATAACTGCCACCGCGTTTTTGGTCAATTTATTTGTTGATTTTATGATGCCCTTTGACAAAAGGAGTCTAGATTTTCTTGTTAACACAACGCGTCATATTCATCAGTTCCAAGGACAAAGTTTGATAATCAGTTTTTTGCACAATAGAATTTCTCGTCTCTTTACTCCGATTGCTTCCTTTTTTGAAGCTTTGATTAACAGAGAAATTCAAAGAACAATGAAATATTGATCTGCAATAGGTATGGTACACCGTTCAAAAGTATTGTTGGGGAACTGAACCCTGCCACTAAAGAAATGACCATGGCCAGACGTTGCCAGTCATTCTCGCCCGACACCCACGGGAAAACTTATTTGGTGCAGGTGAACTTGGATCACTCGAGCAATATTTACCTGACAAAACCTTGCACTAGATGGGAGAAAAGTTCTTTGAAATGGTACCAAAGTTCGTCCGACCGGTTTGGCCCGCTGGAAATGCCAGTGGAGAGAGACTTGAAATGTTTCTCGTTTGAAAGCCTGTAAAATCAAGGTTTTTTTAAAGGTTTGAAGACTTGGCCTTATTGATACCCTGCTTAACGCACAAGCTGGGTATATCTGGATAGTTTTTTTGAAAATCGGTTTCATGAGCTGGTTCGAAAATTTGCTGCAACCAAGAGAAACCCGTAGCGTTGGAAAAGAAAGAGCCGAAACGAAAGAAAAAAAACAAGATTCTTTATCTAACCAAATATTTACCAGCTGCTTCAGAAAATCGGCCACCTCGGGCAATTATTGCTGAAAAGCGATCATGGACGTCTCTTTGAAGGATAAGAAGACGACCAATTGGAAGAAGCCCGGACTGGGTGCAGAACTTCCTGTTTTGAAAGAAAGATTTGCTGATCAAATTGACACCGACAAAAAACTGACGAATACATCTATTTCGATATTGAAGTCGGAGCATATGGAAAACTAACAAATGAAGAAATTGTCGCCAAGTCTGCGAAATCCAAGAGGACCACGACGAAGAAAGCAACGATGGAGAGAGCGAACCATTTGCCAAGCCAAAAATCGAAGAAGCAGGAAAAGGTTTCAGCCTCTTCGGGAAGGCAATGATGAAAGAATTGAATTATTATTCAGAAACGGACGATCGATGTAACAAAAAGCAAGCATTAATTACAGATTTACTTTTCGATGCAATAGATTAAGTTGAGCATATAAATACGTTTTAACGTGTTTTTTTCATTCTCTTACTGATTGCAATTCCGAGGCAACGTAATCAAAATACGTAGAATCATACTAAATTGACTACACAGGAAACCAATGCAAACATAAATAACTTGCCGTTATACGAACATTCAAACGATTTTTGATTCCCCATACGTGTTCTAGTCAGATAGTCGACTGTACCTCGGTTTTCCTAATTAAACATCTTAAATCTATTGACTTTACTTTTTCACCGGCAACATAATACCTATCGTACTTCACGATCTATTGCAAACCTTCATGTTATGAAACATTTGCCCTACTCTTGATGTTCCTAAGTCTAATCCCCTTGATATTTCGAAGTCTCTTGCTATGATTTGGGGCTCCGATCTTAAGTATATCTCGAGGTAAATGTTTTGGAGGTAAAATCCTGTCCGTGTTACGATCTTTTCTGTGTGGTCGTAATTACTATGTTTTACTGAATGGTGACTCTCCATTAGTTACTCCGTAGATTCTGGTGTTTTTCAAGGTTGAATGTTATTCGTTCCGTAGATTTATTCACGTTGATAGGTCACCGAATTAAGCTGTTTACAAAAAATCTACGTAACTAAGCCTTCTAATACCAACACATCTAAATTCCTTTATTTGAAATCCAAATTACTAAAAATGTGTCAAAAACTATAATAATTGAAATTAACGTAAAAACATGCACAGTATACCAAATGTGGCACTCTTAGCATAACCCTATGGGAAAGGTAAAATGACACAGCATCATTCCGACAAAGAAGGAAAACCCCGTAATACCAATAGGGTGATTACCCAACACTAGGAACCCCCATTCTCTTGGTACCCATGAATGACATGCAGCTCAAAGGAAGATCAATTATTAGCTTGGGCTTTAATTCAGGGTCTTTGTAGGAAATCGTATATCAGAGCTGTGAAAAAGACAGCTTCCGTGAAAGGTAATCATCTCTATCATGTACAAAAGTAACTAGCTCAGGGAAGTAGTCTATATCTTTAAAACAATTCAATCCACTATGTAGAAATATTGTTGCAATGTCTTGTCAGGTACTCCTACCTCCCACTTGAATCCAACGTCGAGTCTGCTACCGGATTTGTTCCAAGTAACCGGAAACCCTTAAAATTCATTTCCACCGTCGGTCTGTGCCATCTCTATTCTTTTTTCTACATATCTTTCCACGACAAGGAACTTTCTTCTATGGCAAAACCCTTTAAAAATGTATATACCGTTACAAAATCTTTAATGATGTTCCACACGTTCTTTGTCGAAGTTACGAAGTGCAGGCCTTCACTTATGCTACGAGCTTCTTTCCATGCTCTGATACTGTCTGGAAGTCTCTTCCTTCTCCTTGCTCTCCTAATGTTACTAATATCTTATTCTGTTCAAGTTTCACGGTAACGGGTATATATATATATATTTTTTTATGTACTAATGAATCACCACACATCAAGGCTAAAAGCCACTCGAGGATGGATGAGGGTTAATGAGATGGATTGAGCGACAGGAGGATGATGATAAGTATTGTGAAAGGGACGGAAGATATAAATGAATGAATAAAATTTGATGACTTATAAAGAAGGTTTTGACAAGTGTATTTTGTGGGTCAGGTTTCTACTTAACCGATCTATGCTCCCCTTCCTTGTATCTTTAATTTTCCCTTGGTCTTACAGCCAAGTTATGAGCAAGTTAATTAAAAAAAAGTGCAAACAGTACACAATAGTTATTTCATACATTATGTCTGAACCAACGTGTGGTCAAAGGACAAAGTTGTGAACGTGCACACGGACAAGGCAGAAGGGTGTGTCGAGCGGCGTTGGAAATACGATTGGATCAGTATTACCTCACTTGGGTGATCTTAGCATCTAAGACTGATGGTCTGTCCTTATCCAAGCGTCAGGTTGAAGTGCTGTTAATATTTTCTCAAGTGTTTCGTATTTTCTCCAACTTTAATTACGTACGTTCCTGACCTTACACTGACGTCCTTGTAGGACGAGAAGCTATAAGCTTTAAGAAGTAATTAAAAATAAATAACAAAATCTAACGAGGTTAACTCAGCACGGAGAGTTTAAATTTTGCATTACTGGTTTCAGTCAAAGGTGAAGCTCTTATAATTTTGACATCGTTTTAACTTTACATATGCAGTGAGAAGATAACGTACCTTAAGAGGTAAAGCCTTTCTTACTTGTTTATTTCTGATACCAAAATATTTTATTAGTTAAATGCAGGAAAGAATTAACTTATCGAATATACGTAAATATGTAGTAGGATTATACATATTGAATCTAATCGTGTAGCATTTTTATGTAATGATGCTGTGCTTTCTTCGCTTGACTGAGATTTAAGGAAATTTGTAGAACTCGTTTGGCAGATACTTGATGTTTTAGCGTTATCTTGATTACGAAAATGTGACAAAAGCACAATTAAACTACTAGACAAACACAATGCTTGACAAAGAGCAAATCTTAAAGATAAAAAGGGACAATGTTCCATTGATCTTTTGAAAAAGTACTCTAACACGCGGAGACAACAACTGAGGCTGTCTTGATGCCTGGTGATCGAGTCACATTTTTTTGTTTAATTCCGAGGATCAATGGGAGAACAAGAACCTACTTAGGGAGCAATGCTGCGCCAGACGTAAACATTCTCCCTAAGAAATTTACTTTTGCATGCCTGATTTTATTGCCTATTGTCAATGAAAATAATGGAAAAGGAAACACTAAAATATAAACTAGTCAGTAAAAGCTGAACATTACTAGCTGGAATTTCTAGTGGTTTTTACTTTCATACGGGTAACCTCGGTTTTTCAATTCATCAAATAGCAGCAGCCAGCTACCCTCTTTTTTAAAGAGATAAATATGCTGAGCCCAGACCCTTTCGGCTAAGCGCATCAGCAAAAGTTGCATAAACAATGAAAATATTCATTGATTCCGCCATTAAATATTACAACCTTTTAAATCGCTCTCTATCTATGTGAATTGAACCCAAGGTTTAAAGTTATTAGAAAGAGATTTTATCAATGTTATAGGCTCTTTCTTCAGGTCAATTATTCAACTATATGGGAAAAAAAAGATTTTGGGGGATTAATATGAAGTCAATATATTGTAGTCAAACAGCAAAGATGTCATTGTTCATAGATACATCCCTGTTTTCTTTGAACCAGAACACCACAAAATTTCTTCTGTCTACGTAAGATTGTCAGAAAAATAAAGAAATTCGATCTCTGAGACAGAAGCAAAGTCTTCTTTCCTTCTGAAAACTATACCGAAGTAAAATTGGCCTCCTCAACGGCTATGTCTTGACGATGCTGGCGAACGTATCTGAGGTGAGATGATCACATTTATCAATGAAAAGTGCCTGGAGGCCGTCGAAAAATTGTATCTCAGAAGAATGCCACCTGTCTCATCGACCTGACGTTGTATGTGTTAAGACGAGCAAGCCTTGATTGTTACAAATAGCAACTAATTAACAAACAACATGGTAAATTAACAGCTTTTTTCCCTATAAAGTCATCCGCCAGGGTCAAATAAAATAACCTGGGAAATGTAGGGACATTTGAAGGAAGAAATTAAAGAGGGCAACCACTGATGGACTATATCAGCAGCCTGAAATTAGCAATTGACCGAAACGAAACCGCTGAAAAGATTTCCAGTTGTGCAACAATTATGATAAATATAGGAAATGATCTACGCCACCTGGACCAGACATGACACTTGATTATGAAGAAGAGAATGCGAGCATTGACAATAATGATGATGGTGATGATAAAAGCACGAGTACTTATAAATCTCAGGAAAATAAGCATCAGAAAAAAAAATTAAAATACGGCATTTTATTTAGGGCATTTATTTTTTGAGATGCGTTCTGCATATGCTGGATTAGTTTTAATACAACTAAACATACCAATAAACCTGGAAAACCTGGTAAGGGTATACAAGTTTAATTATAAACCTCAGTAGGTTCAATGGATACATTGGACTTGTGTGAGAACTACTTTGAAGGTTGAATATTCATTTATTTATTACACCAGGTGTGCTGGGCTTAAACCCTCAGGCCAGTGTAATTGCGCTCTGAAAACGGGAAACCTGTCAAATTTTATTTTAACATCGCCATTAACAGTGTATGACCGTCAAGTACAGCTTTATAGCTAATACATGGCAAATACATTTTGGATGTCGCGTTCTTTGTTAATCCCAGCAAAATCGTGCCGACAAAGAAATATTACAATGAGCAGTGGGTATAAGCACGTGCCTCGAATTTAATTGTTATTGTGCAAAAGTTTTGTGGTCATACATACTTCTGCTATTATGCCTTGAGGCTAGAATTATCATTTGAAGAAAGAAGTCAAAACAATACTGAGTCAACATAGAAACAGCGAGCTTTGGGGTTCCAGGTCATGCATTTGTAACTGAAATGAAGACACAGGACTACTTAAACATTAAAATGTTATTTAACGAAGGGTAATTTTGAATTGTAACTGCAAAACAAAGCACAAAAAGACCTTATGAAAAACTACAATAATAAACTGGACACCAAACTCTGCTGCTTATAAGACGTCTCTGCCTTGGATCACCATTAAAGTGAAAAGTTAAAGAAAACAAAACTATAGGCACCAGCTAAAAGAAGTTAGGGATGCCAGCTAAGTTAGATGTTTCTTATTTTTGCTCCGATGACGCATCAGTGCAAAATGAGTGATCTTTAGATACCATAAAAGTGGGCATCCTATTAATCATGATGTGACCATGGCACATTAAGTAGGTAACACTGGTTCTACTTTGATTGATAGAGATCAGAAACGGAACTCGCTTCTTCTATTTATAAGGCCTGGAAAATATGGAAAGCATATCCATAAAATAATGCTCTTTTTTTTTTTGGTTTTGACGTCATTTTCTCCCAGCAATTGAGGCTCAGACGGTGCCCTTCAGAGGCACTTTGCTTTGGCAGTGAGGAATTTCTTGGCCAGATGCCCTTCCTGACGCCAAACCAACGGCTTTTTCTTTTGTAATGTTCCAAATTATCCTCGCCGTCTTGCGGAATCGAACCCAGATCCCCTGGGTTACTGTGCAACTGCGCTAATCATTAAGCGACGGCTCCTCAACCATAAAATATGCTAATATGATCTAGAAACAAATGCATATAACTTCAGTTATTTGAACTTACGTTTATACAATAAAAACAAGAACTGTCTGTTAATTTCCTTCTCGTGTTAGTTTGAAAAACAGTTTATTGAACATACAGGAAATGCAAACGCAATCTGCCTTGTATTTCTTCACGTGTTCAATTGTTATTATGTGGAAATGTATTTTTTTAAAGGGCATCTGTCTTAAAACAATAATGAATATTAACCTTTTATTCATTTATTTCCTGAAAAGTATGATGTCCGTTTGGATTCTGACCACATTTGAATGGTGCTGGACCAAGCGTCTGCCATACTTTAAAAACTAATGTTGAACAGTGCCTAAATATTTGGATACATCGGGAATAAAACACAGCAGGATTTTATAAGAATTCTATGTTGTTTGGATTTGATTTCAATTTATTCACCAGGTATCTAAACTCTTCGAATAAATGTTAGTGTGGGGACCACGTACAATAGGCGGGAAATGGGCATACAGTTAACAGCCCACATTTTTCACTATTCACATAGCTATTTGTTGATATTATGGCATCATACATCGTACTGTATTGTATAAGAGGTTGAAAGAGAAAAGCAAATGGAAAATATGGCGTTTTTTGCTAATCACTGAATTAAGTACTTTGCAATATATTACAACAGTTCTAAATCCCTGTTTAAGACTTGTTTTGTCCGTTGCACAATCTTGAGGGAGAATGTGCTTTGTTATGCAAATGAAGATTCAGATCGATTTTAAATGGCTTTATTGTATTTCATAAATGATAACTTATCCTGCATGCACAAAGATAGCTACATCTAAGGTGGTTTATATCACGCAGAGCAGGGAGTGTCACAATACTAAAGTTGTCCCAGAGAAAAAATATCTTGGGTAATGTGAGCGTCTGTACAGCACACCTTGCCCCTAACGATTTTTTTGGGTCAAAACCAAAAGATATGTACAAATAGAACAGTCATTAATTCATAATGTTCTCTATTACTATATAGCATATTACTATATAATATGTTATTAAATACTTATTAAACAATTTCCAGATTTTTTTGCGAGATTTTTAACAACTTATTAAACATATTCTTGTTTTTCTTGCAGGGTTAGCTTGTAAGTGACTCATGTGTAACAATAATTGAATCATACTTTATGTCACTACTGTTTTTAGTTCTCTATGCTTGTAATTGTCATTGACACACAAAAGAGAGTTAATAATAAGCTTTATGTCATTACTTACTTAGTACTCTCAGCTGTAGTAGACACACTAAGGCCACGCTTTTTGCAACAATTCTGAGAAGTAAGACCACGAATTCTGATTCTCAGGATAGACCACTTCACAATTTTCACAGCCCCGATTGTTGATGCCAAGTCTACGACGAGACACTTAAGCATGCGCTAAGCTAATTGTTACTGATCTAGGTAATTTATGTCCTCCTCAGTCAATCACATAAAATGGCAGACTGGCGTTGACTTTTGCTTTTATTCCCTTATTGAAAAAGTACCGTTTGGCTAAGTAATTATCTCTGACTGGTTGCAGCTTTACCCGAAAATTGAATTCAGTTTAGCTTTCAGCAGCTTTCACCCTAGCACAGATTTTACGTAATGCAAACTGTAATAGCAGATCCTTAGAAATATCAATACAAAATTTAGCAGAAGTGTCAAGGTGTATAAATCAACAGATTAGCATGTAAGCGGTTGGCGGTTCGAACTCCGACCTCTTCCCCGGAAGTGCTGGCACTAAATTTGTTTCTCCGCTAAAAGTGTCATACTGCTAACTTAGTACACGTTGGTCTCTTTGTCCTAAACTCTTTGGATCTCCTTCTTCTTGTGGCTGTATGTGTTTATGAAGAAGCAAGTATCCCTTGGTGCAGTTTATTTGTTGGAGGTGTATTCAACAATTAAGATAATTTAATGTTTTTCTTTACTTCAAATCGATTTCCGAATGGAAACGAAATAAAAGATATTAAATGCAAAGATTACTGTTCTACATAAAATGCTTGTTATGTTTTTACGGTAATTTACTTGTGTATTTTTTGTTACAAAATAGTTACAATAAAAATGCTGGAGTTTGAAGATTAAGGTACTCCCGAAATATCCCTTTGCTTTTCAGAAAGAGGAGTGGGATTAAAAGTATCCTTTCCAAAGAAGATTTTAACAAACAATACAGCCTTGTTTTAAAAGATTTCGTAATTTGAAAAACACCAAGCAACACACCAAGAAAAAAGATTGTCTTTGTTTTCCGCTCATTCTGGACTTAATTCTTACACTGGAACACAAATGAGTTAGTGGCGTAGGTAATCCCTCTGATAATCCTTGACATTGCTATTGTGGTAAACAGACAAATCATTGTCAGATAAAGGGTAGGAAAAGTAATATTTCCCTACCGTGCTCAGAAGAAATGTGGTTTTACTTTCTTCGTCAAAAAAAGGTAGGCCAAAATTTTAGTCGCTCAGAACTAGTAATGATTCATCAGCAACATAAGAGACGAAGTCATAGAAAAGAAAACTGTATCCTCAGAAATGTTCTCGCTACCTAGCAGCGGGTGTATGATAAGATTGGTCATGTTTATTTTCCTCCTTCATCCATGACGTCATATTGCATTTCGACTTTGTAAGGTACTGCTGAATATATTCTTATCAAAGCAATTTTTCTCCCCAGAAAAAACATAATTAATTCTATACACAAAATATTTTTCTAAATTTGGAATTGGAGAAAGATTTTTACACCTTTGGTTAATTACAGTTTCCGGCTGCATCTTGGTAGTATTTAGTTTTAGCACTTAAGTTTATATAACTATATAACTATAAGTTTATATACACCATCACAACCAGATGGTGCTTTGTGTGTTTTTCATACATCATTTGAGCCTTGGACCACTTGAATAAGCGTCATAGTGGGCAGAGATCTTTGTAAAAGCGTGCGAGTATCCAAGCCAATCTTACCTTTCCATACAATCTCATGTAATCTCTCTTCAAAACTGACATTTTACATAGTAAATGGTTGTTGTTCTCTTTTCCTCCCCCTCCCTTTCCCTATCTTCGTTTATCTGTCTATCTATCCATCGTTTTATGCACTTTTATAGATTTACAGCAAAGTAACGTTCAAAATTTGTATTGGAATAGCTAGAACTAAGAATTGCGGCAGTAACAAACTTGACCTCTCACTGTATTAAATCCCTTAGAATGGGTCTTTTCTCGTAAACTTGTCCAACTCTGAAACTGAATGCTCTCTCTGTCCATCGATCTATCTATCTATCTATCTATCTATCTATATGTCTATCTCTTTAACTCTCTCTCTCTCTCTCTCTGCTCTGCGTCCAGAAAAGACAAGTGTGACAGGGATAAACATACAAAATACCTTTCAGAATTGCTGTTCTATAACAATCCGGAGTAAAATCTATCTCAATCACAATTAATTTTTCTATTATTCCAGTAGTGGCCGAGTGGGTAGATCACCAGGTTACCATGCAAGAAGTTCGTGGTNAAATACCTTTCAGAATTGCTGTTCTATAACAATCCGGAGTAAAATCTATCTCAATCACAATTAATTTTTCTATTATTCCAGTAGTGGCCGAGTGGGTAGATCACCAGGTTACCATGCAAGAAGTTCGTGGTTCAAGACCCTGGCACCTCCCTGTGATGCGCACGCCGCCTAATTTGTTCTTTCGTTACAAGTGGCATACTACTGACTTTCTACATGTTTTCATTGATAGCATTGGGAGAGGAAAGAAATCAATCAAGTTAAGATGAAAGATGAAATAAATTAACGTTAAAAAGTACAAAGAAAAAAGAAGCAAATGAGAAAAATAACGCACACCCAGCTTCAAAGCTTTGCTGATGGTAAATGACCTAAGGATTATCCGGGTAATGAGAAGATTTTTAATTAAAAAAGACGAACAAATAATTCGTTAATTACGTAATGTATAGCAAATAAACTAACCGGGGTATGGATGGGGTAAGTCTTCACACAAGCACACAAAAATTACCAGGTAACAGATGATTGTACTAGTGTAGGTCCTACCATGAGAGCCATTTAGTTTGAGATCCTTTTTTCCATAAAGAGGTCAAGGAGATCTTTCTGCGTAAGTTGGAGAAGGTTTTGACTTGTTAACAGTCAACCAAGATTTACCCGGATTACTGATCATAAAAATTGTTTAAGGGAGACACCGATCAACCTCTAGGGGTATCAAATCAAGGATTGGTTGACAGGGATTGAGTAGCAGTTGCGTAACTAAAATAACATGTCAACGACAGAGTAATTAATACAAAGGATCTATCGCCCTCATTGGAGGTCAGAGAACTGAGAGTGGGAGAGTGGGGTGGGAGAGGGAGAGAGAATAAAGACAAAGTAGAAAGAGAGAAGCAAAAAGGAAATTACCAGCATTTTTATATGATGGGCAAATGGCAATAAATACATGTATATTAAAGCTTAAAATAACAACATAACTGTAACTAAAAAAGGATAAATAACTGAGCTCATTTAAGTCTACCCAGAATCAAACGAGGTCATTTTTCTTAACATTTGTCAATGTTGGAGAGTTTTTCTAGGTATAATATCATGGAAAAGAAAGGCGTTTTACATCTGATTGATCATATCTGATCTGGGTCTTTTGTTAAAACCTTGATCAAAATCCATTTTGTGAGAGTTTTTAAGTCTCTAACTGATCTCATCTGATCCAATGATTTCATTAGTGGAAGAAAATTAAGATGAGCACTTTAAGTTAGAAAAATACTTCCGCCAAAAAAGGACAATATGAACGCAAGACTGAAAGTCCAGTTTTGTAATTGTCATAAGGAGTGCAACTACTGAGATATGGTTTATCGTACCTGTCTTAGATTAAAATGGAAAGAATCCAGGTCAGTTCTCCACGTAGATATTAACTTTCCTTGTATGTAGAACTGTAGTAGAACAGAGAGGTGTTTTGACTCAGATTGACACTATCTGATCCCAAGCTTTTATTATAATCTCGATCTGAATCCAATTAAATGGACTTTTTCAAATCACTAACTAATACCATTTGGTTCAACAATTTTATTAGCAGAAGTCAAATTAAAACAGAGTACTTAAACAAATTTGAAAAGTTATATTTTCATCCGATCTTCGCGCTTCTTAATAGACACAGCAGTTAGAATAACTTGGAAACCAAACAGACAACAGGGGTGTGGTTATTTGTCAAACAAAGGAAGATCTTTATCACAGAAAATGACTTGTTCGTAGTCTTGCGAGTAACAATAGATTGCTACTCGACCTATTTCTATCTTAACTTAATCCCTTTTGAATCGGATTCGGATTTTATCATCTCTTGTTGTGAACCTACATGGGTAGAAGGACATCTAGACAAAAGTTCATACCAGTCTCATTCAAAGGCTGTTCAAAAAAAGTAGCATACTAAGACATTAAGAGAAAACAACTGTTTAATGTTCCTCTGATGTTTTACTGTTATTTTTCCAGTCTAATGGGTTTAGACAAGTTAGATGAACAAGGTTTCGAACACTGACAAACAAAGATAAATAATTCAAGGAAAAGTCGGAAAGAACTATGACAGACACGAAGTGAAACTTGATATTTTTAGACAGGCTTTATAGCGAACCACTGATATGTCCCGTTTATTTCCCTTGACCAAGGAAATAAGAGGAACTTTCAAGAAAAAACTAATAATTAAGAGTTTGTGTGCATTTTATCAATTCTTATACAAAATTTACAGTGTTATAAATTAAGGGGTATCGAAAAAATATAAGCCTGATCGCCTAATTTTTATGTACATACAATCTTCTATTAAATCATTAAGAAGACCTCAATATTTCAGATAATTTTCAAGTCCTTAAAATTGTCTTCAGCAGGAAGACTTCGATTATCTTCTTTTAGTAGTATGGGTTTTCTAATCATATTTGAATATGTCTTTTGATGATAATAAACCAGTAGAATTTCTTGTGCAAAGATCTGCAATTGTTTTTCTTGAGAGCTGAATTCAAAATTAAAGACATTGAACCCAAAGCTGCCTTTTTTTTGTTTCTGGTTGGGGATAGAACACAGAAACCTTGGGTTACACTGCGTCCAAGACTTCTTTTTTAATATGCTGTCTAAGTTACACCATATGAAATCCTTCTCGTTTTATGTAATTATTGAAATTATTCACAGACAGCGTGTAAAATAGTCAAGTCTATGTTACTTGAATAAGTAAAAAAGTAATGTATTTGTCTTCCACACAGGAACAATTACCGACACAAGAGTAGGCTCCACATGTCAAAGTGAAGCTACAATAGGGATTAAGTTGAGAGAAGCGGTAACTGTATTGAAAGGTGGGGACTTTTCAACACAGTTACCGCTTCTGTCAATTGCAATGTTTGACCTTTAAATGAGGGCATTTAAGTAGGTTTGCCTCTCAAATTCTATTTCATAACACCGATGAGATGGTAGCCTGAAGGGTCTAAGTCTGGTGAATATGGAGGATTCAGTGAAGTTGTCTATAAAAATGAAGTGATAATCTTCTTTGTCATTACCCTTGTGTGTTGATGATAATTGTCAGAAGAAAGAAATTATCCATGTTCAAGTTGGATCTTACTCAACGGATTATTTTTTTGAGGCTAGTAAGAATAAAAAATAATATCTGTGTTTATTGTTTATCATCTTGACAAGAATTTCCCGTTAATGATTTCTTGAGAATCCTAAAATACAGTTGCTAGGACTTTTCCACATGACTTTTCTGTCTTGAAGTTTTTCAGAATTGTTGACCAAGAGTGGCAATATGTCACTGGTTCCCTCTTTAATCCTGGCTTGTGACGATGAATTTATGTTACATCACCAGTAACGAGGCCGTCAAAGCAAGTGGCATCTCTTTGACTATGTTCAAGACGTTCAGTCCAGACCTTGACCTTGTCAGTCTTGCATTCGGTACTCAGCTCTCTCGAACACTTGATTTTGGGTGTCCAAGAAGTTCAACTATCTTATAAGCCCTCCTATAGCTCATTCTAAGTTTTTTCTAAAACATTCAAGAACTATTCGCTTATCACCTATGATAAAAGCATCTTTTCTTGCTTTTATGTAAAGGGTCATATAAGTAAACAGACAATTAGAACGAAGTTTATCAGGTACTGTGGCAGGGTCCATATTTTCATCATCCAGACGACGGGGTATATTACCATACTCCAAAGCATCGTGCTTATACATATTTTTTTTAATCGTCTGTTAATGCTTTTAAGGCAAACTCACTCAACAACAAGGAATTCTGCTTGTTATTTTGGGCGGTTGTCTAAGGAGGTAGCTTTTCAGAAGTTCCTCACACTTCTATGAACAGGAAAAATACCAAGCAAAGTATTTGAAAATGCAGTTGTCATACCCATTTCAAACTACGTAAAACTTCGGGTAATTTGATTTAAAACTTTTTCTAATATAAATAAAAGGTCATTGATATTACACCAGTAAAAAGCTTTAAGAGTTCAAGAGCTTATCATAATTATTATCTTTGTTATCAGGTGGCATGTCTGTTGACGTAGGCGAAACATTTGTGGCATATTTCTCTGTCACTCGCCCATCATGGTAGTGCCATGTTGACTCATTTCCCTTAGCCAGTTTGAAATGTTTAGTATTATCATTCTCTGTCCCTTCGGTCGTAATCATTTTTATGAAGACGATGTTGTCTGTGATCTCTTTCGTTAGCACCAGTCCAAGAAACAGCAAGATTTAGTGTCAGTGCTGGCTCGAGCTGTACACCATTCTATTTTTGTGAAGCAGTGCAGTTATGTAATATTCTGTTGTTATAAATATCTAATGGTTTAAGTTCCTTCATTCTAATAGTGGTTCAAAAATAACATTGTTTTAGTCTTGTATTCTTAGAAGATTTCAGGAAAGACGGTATGTACCCAAAAATTTAACAACCTTAAAGATGTTTTTGCTAAGCGTACAATAAATTGACATATTGGGAAGGGGAAGTAAATAAATCGTCCGATTATTTAGTGATACTGTGGTGGTGTTGGCAATTATTAGTATTACCAAAGTGGTTTATAAACGAAGTTGTACAGAGAATGTATCGTTGAAGGACAGCCAAATTCACTGGAAATGATTGGAAAAGGATTCTTTAAAATATATTTGTTGTTTTTGAGTAACCAGGTAGTTTTCTAAGCAAGCAAATCTGTTGCCATGAGAGTCTTTGACAATAGAGACGAGTGCCTCTTTCCGTTAAAAGATTTTCTCAGATCAAGGAAAATCATCTCAGTTGACGAATATTCTTTAGCAAATGGAAATCGGGTGCTAGTTGTCTTCAATGGCGACCTTCACATTAATAACAGAAAATTATTTTGAAGTCATTGAATTGTGTCATGTCTTTAAACACTGATGTAACAATAATAAAGTATTGATAATAATAATGATGATAATAACTGCTTAAAGGAAATAAATGTAGCAATCAGTACTGAAAATACAAAGGCTTTTGTATTTTTCATAACAGCTTGTATCTTAAGAAAGTTCTTGAAAGGTTGACGAGATTCGGTACCACTGGGCTATTAAGACTTAGGACTTGATAAAAAGTTTATATGATTTGCAATGAACAAATAAGGTATAACAATAATACCAATAACAATAGTTATTATAACAATTATAATAATGATGATGATAATAACAGCACTTGCCACATCATGGAGTTTGCTATCCCTGGTGACCACAATACCGAGAGGAGCGAGTTTGAAAGAGTCGGCAGTTACTTTGAGTTTAAGGTGAGATTGTCGAGCCTTCTGAACAAATATAGTCATCAGTACCCTCTGATTAATTCCCAAGAAGTTTCAACAGGACCTGGAGCAGATTGATATCACACCAAACGTTGCAGCCTTCCGAGTATCTCCCCTGGTTGGTACTGCAGAATTTCTGAGGAAAATAGTCTCTGTTTAAGGTCGTTAGAATTAACCGAGAACTTAAAACACCTCACCCAGCGATATATAACCGTGAAGAACACCTGTATAGCTTAACTGATAGAACTACGGCTTCTACAATAGACAATGCAACATACGGACATTTCAGATTTGACGGCTAGTGGAAATATAGCAATGTATATTGCTGTATTTTTCAATAGAATCGAAAGTCAGGTAATATTTTAGATGTAATTATATTCATGCAATAAGTAAATATGCAATTAGATATACACTTCTTATTTTTATATGGCTGTCTCAGAAAAAAATACGATTGGGATTTTCTCTTTCCTTGATCGTACAGTGGTAGTATCAATGTTTTCTAATGTACTAAATTATCATGTCTTGATTTTATGCTATGCTGTTGTGCTTAACCTTTTTGTGAAGTGTCGCGCATACAGTCGCAAGATCTGCTGTCAGATCGACAAGTCTATTAGGTCTTGCTGGTAACTGACAAAGGTACACTTTACTGACTAAGCCAAACAAGGGTAAAGCAATCGTTTAGTATACTCGTATTCCTCTGTCTTCAGGTATATCATCTAACAGGACACCTTTCTGGACACATTATTGAAAGGCAAGGGGAATGTGAAGGCAAAAATAGCACGGCCAAAAGTACCCAGGGCCATCTGCATTCAAAGAGTAGAAAAGCCTAGGTTACATTTCGACATTAGAAGAAGGACAATACCGATTGAATTGGGGTACCATTTCCTCCAACCCAACTACTGATAGAATGTGATGATAACAATAATTAAGTAAGTCTCAGAATCAGCCTTCCTTTCTGAAATAACAGGAAGACATTAAGCACCTGTTAAGAACCATATCGTACTGAAAAATCGTTTTATTCTTAGCATCTTTCACTACTGGTATTCGTCGATTATTGGTAGAATTAAGAATTACTTCTAAAATCAGGATTACATCGCTTGCACATAAATTTTCAAGCAAACAACCACCACAAGCAGGCCTTTCGACTACATGTCAATCATACAACTGAATTACGATGATAGTATTCAGCACGGATCACAACACCAGACAACAGTTAAAAGCTATTTGATTGCGGTAAAAAGCCGTTAAAAGGATGTTAACCTATCCTGCTATCTGATATTTGTTGATAGTGGTCTTCAATTTCCGACAAATTACCATTATAGTGAATTCTAAATGTTTTTCAGGATGACTCATAACACGACTTTTTGTCTTTCAACCTTCAGCTTCAATTCTATTTGTGCAGACATTTTTTATTGTTAAAGTTTTGCCTGTTTGCTCAGTTTTTTAATCAACTTTCCTTGTTTGTCAATACAAAACCCTTTCTGTATTTCATTTTGAAATATTTGATTTGTCGGTTGAAAGTTCGGTTTGCGGTCATGTTCTTTTGGTTTAGCTGTAATCATAAGGTGTCAAGAACAAGTCTTTTCATAATAATCTTTACCCCTCGTACTTCGTTGGTTTTTATCCAGTCGTGGTACACCTTAAAAACTTGAAGTTTATTTTATGAAAATTGAATGAGTTTTTTTTTTATTTCAGCTGTAGAATTACTGTAAGCCTCACGTAAATGTCATTTTTGTCGCATAAACGTACCTGTCCCATAAAATGAAGAAGCACACATAACAATTCTCTACAAGGGTAATAAAAATGACCGAGATAAATATCAGTAACATGTGCCCGTCATTAGATTAGCTAGATTACATTCGATTGTGATAGCTTTGTTGATAGAATTTAGGTTGCTTTTCATCAGTGGGGCATCTGACAATGGTGAGCATTTGTCAGAAGATAAGCTCTGAACAATTACTTTTGGCCACAGCAAAAGATAGAAGCACGCGAGTAGGATTGTAGGTGAAAAGTCGGCTTACAGAACGGAAGAACCAAGATTTTTATGAATACTTAATAAGTGGTTGAACAGTCTGATCTTATCGAAAAAGGTAATTTTTTTAAGGAAGTAAATGGCTGAGGCTTTGCTACTTCATGGAAAATTAATTCCAAGCAAGAGCTGTTTTTTTCTAATACGGTAGGGCTCAATTGAATAATTTCTTTTACTACCTGTAAGTAGCTGATATTTTTTACTTTTCTACCGCTATCTTTCTTTTTCCTTTAGTTTGTACTATGTCCTTGCTTGGTCCTTACTGTATTTTCTATTCAGAGAAACCCCTTACCCTATCAGTGGTCTTTGGTCTTTGGGAAGTAAAACTAAGATACACCCCCCCTCTTCATACACACAAAAAACACCCAAAGAGCAACTTTTAGTGGTCCAGTTTCAGTGATAGTGTAAAAACATTGTCATTATTAAAACTAACAAGTCTTGTATTTCTGAGAAGACAAATTTGTCAACAAAAACTTTTCAACAGTCATTTTGTCACTGTGTAAAAGTCATGGATTAAGATTAGTGTCACGTTATCAGACCATATTTTACAAAATAAACTTAACTAAGGCATTTTAATTTTCAAGCAGTCCATAAGTGAAGTTGAACACGGAAGGTTTTAACAACAAATCTCAAGAAATCCAACTCATCTAACGGAGAACATAAAGAATAGCGAGCACAAGTTTGAATAGCATAACAAATCCAAATCTTTAATCTGACTTTGTTAACTAATTATCATAAAATAGATGGACAATTATGTAGAATTCGGATCTTTAGAAAGTGAATCTACAAATGAATTGAGCGTTAGCCGCAAGCTCTACAAAGCTAGCAAGGTCAGGAGGAAATTGAAGAAAAGACTGTTGGATAAGTTCTAAGTGCCTAAACTCATTATGGATGACAATCAATGTCGTCAATTTGACAATATTTGGTATCAAAAACCTAATATTTGGTATCAAAAACCTAATTTGTACTAACGTATACCAAAGATCTCATCTGTTCTGCCTGTCAAAAGACATTCTGCAAAACGCAGAAAAGGACAAAGCAGATCCTGCTTAAAGATGTACAGATATAAGCGAAAGCCAACATTGTTGACGTTTATTGTTTGGGGAGTGACATTTGGAAGATTATAACCCAAACCCAAGAAATAACTAAACGTGTTAGCAAATATATGAATGGGTGAGTGGATACAGATGTAGACAATACAAAGGGCGTGTAGATGGGTGAAAGTGTTGATTGATAGACGGACATATGGACAGGTTGATGGGTATATAAATTTGTGCATAGAAAAGAAAATAGATGAAGTAATGGATGGGTAAAGACTTGGAGATACAGTAAAATAAATAGATCAGTAGAATATCTAGATCAGTAGAATATCTAGTTCAGTAGAATATCTAGATCATTAGACAGCCTACGAGCCAGCTACTAGCCGGCTATTCATACAAAGAAGCAAATAGATTGGCTGGGTACTTTAATCAATTAATAGACTAGTAGCAGATAGATATACCTTTAAAACCCGTTATTGTTGTTTCATCGACTTTAGGCTAAGTGGTTTATGTATTTTGAGGTCTGTTATAACAATTTTTATACATAAATAACTAGGGACTACCATGTAAATATAGATACAACCTCTAATGCAATTATTATGTGTTGTTTTTGTCTTTTTATGGCTCATTTTCGATTAATCTTGACCAATAATCGAGGTTATTGTTTAAACCAACCTTGCAATGAGAAGGTCATGTGATAAATGATAACTTCCACAAGGCAAGTTACAAAGCATATTAACCAATTAAAAGCTAGAAGGAAAATAATACAATAAAATCCCAAAATTGCAAGGAATTGTGGTACTAAAGGGAATTATGAGGAATATGATAAGTACTCAAAAAAGTGCAAATTGGAAATCTGGCTTATAGATAGTAAAGAAAATGGAGGTAAATTGTATTTGTTAGAGGGCCAAAATATAGTGCTAAGGTCAAACTGGAAAAGGAACACTTTGCTTACAAGTATTGACAAAGAAAAAGGAAAATAGTTCTGATCTTACCTTTCACTGTACTTAACACTGTGTATTGTTAATAATTTATTATAAATTTATTTAAAGCATCGGTATATTAAAGGGATTTACCTCGCAATAGGAAAACAAGTTTTAAAAATATTGAAGGGAGCCAGATTTAACGGTCTGGATTGCATGATCGTTTCACAAAGGACTGAGTTATCGAGGTTTGTAAAGAATAATAAAAAAGCCGTTATCAGCTGACCAATACTAACGAAAAAGTATGATTCAAAGAAAGCTCCATGATCCTGATGACGCACAAACCCTATAAAGCCCCAATTTCTACCAAGGGTGTTGTAATAATGGTGAAACCTACGAGAATTAAAAAAAGGCTGTCCCTAACGAAAGACAAGTAGACTTCGTCGGTCATTCGGTGAGAAAACGCCAAATAAAAAACATCATTACGGCAGGAAAAACGGAGAGAAAAAGGAACAAAAGGCAGATAGCGATTAATGTACATCGCAAACTTAGACAGATAAATACTGGTTGCAACTAGATCTTTAGAATGCCTAACAACAGAAAGCAATGGCAGTTGTGTTTGCTAAGCTTTCGGGGGGAACAAGACGCCTAGAGAAAATACATGACCTGAAACAAAATAATATTTATTTAATAATTATTTGATAAAACTGAAAGTTAAAATTTGCATTTCAGCCTGTGATAGGCATAGCATCAATCACTTTTATACCATCCTTCCCCTCCCCGCCTCCCCCCCAAAAAGTCGCTTTTCTTTTAGGTCCACTGTAAGTTTCCAGTTTTCACTAGCGAGCACATTTTAGGGATGTGCACACCACTTTGTTGCTTTAATTCCTGTTTAGGAGAAATTGTCTAGTGATTTTTTCAACAAACAAAAACTTTTCGTTGTCAGGCAGAGAGTAATTAAGGAAATGAAACCTTTTATCGTTTTTTCTCATAAGCGCTTTCCAAAAAGCGTTTTCTTACTTAAAAGAATTTTCTTCTACAGCTTTGAGAATTTTGTTTCAAAATGGTTCACAAAGGATTGTATATTTTTCATCGTGATCTCTTTACGATCTTCACCCCAAGCAAGACTTTAAAGCCACTTATGGGTTACGTTTCTTACCTACCTTTTTTGGTTTGTACTCTTGATTCTTTTTAATTTTTTATTTCTTTCCTCTCCCAATTCTATCTTCGAAAACATGTACGAACTTAGTAATATGGCTTTGAGAGGATCTTCCTAAAGGTGGATGTAGTGAAGAAGGAGCATTGAATGTTTTGTTGTCGGAGAGTTCGTCTTTGGTGCTCACTGGTATTCTTCATGTAAGGCAGACATACATTTCAGAGGTATTTCTATATCTCCATGATTAGGTCCAGTGGTTCTGTGTCTCTGTAGACATCCTTAGCGTGGTATCCATTGGATAAGAGAACCCTTTGAAGGTGTCTTTCTTCTTTTGTGAGGTCATGTGGGTTAGAAAAAATGCTTCTTGCTCTTCCAAACAGAGTGGTGATGACACTATTACGAGTGAAAAATTGTTTGTACAAAAAAGTATTTCTTACTGACATCATGCATAAAATGAAATAAAATAGTATATCTGACATGGCAGTTTTACAAATTTCCCCCAAGGTTTTCTGTGCGCAAAACAGAGTAGTATTCAACTTTTAAATCCCGAGAATTTTGACCTGGCTGACACATGCGTGTTAAAGAGCTTTCAAAATCCCACCAGAAAGGCTTATCAACTTATCAACCACAAGAGCATTTATAGGCTATTCCATATTAGTTGCTATTTTTTTAATTACAAATACAGCATCAAACATGCAATATGTACTGCAATTCAGGCATCTCAAGTGGGGTCTCATACAGGAGAGAAGGAAGAGCGGGACACAATTTACTAATTATCTCCAGTAAGTCAGGTATCTTAGGGAGGGGCTCATATGGGAGGGGAGAAAGAGGAAGACATAGCTTACTAATTTTGTACTGTATTTCGGGCACCTTAGATAGGGAGTCATACAGAAGGATACGAAGAGGAGGACATAGCTTCCTAATGTTCTAATTATTGCATATAGTTAAAACCAATGACGTCATCAAGTATCACCACTGTTGAAGCAAATCTGTAAGATATTCCTTTCCATTGATGTCACACTATTTCCGTCAGATATTGAATTTCTAATGACAGGTTCAATAGTATGACGGAATACCTTAAATGCAGTTCAAATTGGCGTTTTTAAACCATGTCCCACCTATTAATGATAAAAGGTATGTTCTCTCCCCCCCCCCACACACACACCTAGTTCTGACGGTTCTGACTTATTTTCCAAGTACAGTATCATTTTTGCATGATTTGATATATATATATATATATATATATATCGGTTATCTTCTTTTGCTATACGACTTATATAGATGACACTGTGTTTGCAAATAATGCAAATAAGAATATTTTTGTTGCAGTGCTTATAAATCTGGACTCAGACTCAATCTTTATGCTTTACTTGGTTTCCAATAATTCAAAATGACATTGTCATTTGTTTGATTAGAAACCATGCTCTCACTCTGACGTTTACCAAATTAAGGTACAGCTCTAGATACAAACCTGCTATTGATTGCCTTTTTCTCAAGCCTCATCAAACTGGAGCAACTACTCTCATTATATGCCAGGTGGTCCCTACACTTTTTTATGAAGCTTGGTTTTCTCTGTCCACTTATTATCAAAACAAACGTTTATACAAGTAAAACATGTGGAAAATATGTAAAGTCACGATTTTGTTATCAATATGCTACCTGATTAACAAAGTAGCTGAAACAGTAACGAAAAGGAAAATGGCAGATCTCCCCCTCCCCCCACCGCCGCTAATTCTTTTCTAAATGACATTAGTGTTTCTATCCTGGTTCCACTTGCAAACTGAACAAATTTAAAAATCCATTGCCATAAATTCAAAGTTGGTTGCAACGATTATTCATAGTTTTAATTAATCCAAAATTACTGGTCAAGAATCGATTCCATAAGTTGCCCTGGCTGGGAGGATGTGCTTCTCTGTTGCCAAAATTTGACAAGCTTTATCTATCCGTTTCTTGTTTTCTCTCAGGCTCCTGACCAACGTGATTTTATTAGTTGGTTGTAATCCGAGCTTATCGAGAAACAATCAACTGGGGGTTTTTTTGGGAGGGGGCTCTATTCCTCCCAGTGGTATCTAACGAGTATAATGAATTACATAATTTGGACTAAATTCAGGCTCTTCAAAGGCCATTTCACGGCATTACCAGTTATCAAAATAAACTGCTTGCCACTCAATTTATCTAAGTAATTACTTGACATAAACATTTCTTTCCTTTTTGACACTGAACTATAGGTGTTTACTGGAATACTCTTAGCTACTCATCTCGTTGGTTGACAACGATATTTGTTGAAGCGGAATTATTTGTAGCGTCTGGCATTTGTTGATTGTTTTGACCGTTTACTGGATTTTTTAGCGCCACTAGACAAGAGCTTTTTTAGATTGTCTACCGATAATACATAACAAGAATGTTGATAGACCGTTGAACTTCATCGAACTTCATCGAATGCACGTGTTATTTCGCCATTACAGTAAAAAAAGTGGCACTTTTCGCTAATATAAGAAGGATTATCATCATTGTTGTCATGGAGATAGTTCACTTGGAACCTTAAGTCTATAGTTATGGGTTCACAAAGCCATATGTTTGCTCACTGACTTAAAACAATTGCTGCAATGCAGGTTTCGTTGTGACACAGCCACAAAGTTAACAATAAAAAAAGAATTACATATAGTATTCTCCACATGATTATTTTGCCGCTTTTCCCATTGTCCCGTTGCTATGTTCAATACAACTGTTTAAATATTACCATAAACTTGAACGGAAAATACTACGTCTTACACCATTCGCGGTTTATATGATGATAAAAACACTACTACCGCTATTAGACCAACTATTAGCACAACTACAATCACTACTACCAATTTTGCACCAATATTATTACTACTTCTACTACTTTTTTTTACCACTGTTACTACCATTATTACTACCACTACTAATTCTACCACCACCATTGATGCTGAACTTATAGCCAAGATCTGGAATACAAGGAAGGCTGAAGTAGCACTTGTGATTAACGTGGTTAATGGTGTTCTGGAAGCAATAAAAACCATAAGCAATAAAAACCAAACCAAGTTAGTATTAAGATAGCAACATGAAGCATATTGAGAACCGTGGTTGGTATGTCGATATATAAGAAAAGCATATTAGAAAGAAACCTTTGCCATTTGTTATGACCCCTCCTTCCAGTAAGAATTCTGCAAAACAACTGTAGTCGAAAAATTACACCATCCTTTGTGTGCCAGCAGAAAATAACGAACGATGATGAAGTAGAGTTTGTTTAGATACTTGGTAATGTTTTGGGTATCTTGTTTTGCACTGTAGATCACAGAGATTTAACAATTGGCAGAGAATATTATCAAGGATAAATAAAATAATGGAACCCTAGGGATGTAAATTCCTTTGCAAGACGGTTTTTGTGATTTTTGTGATCATGGTCTTCTGTAAGACCTGAGATTTTAGAAGTAAAGCCCCCTTTGGTATTCTGTGTAATGAAAGCACTTTTATAACCAAGTCAAAACACAGAATCATATAGAGAAGAAGTAAAAATTTTTGAAGGAGTACATTGAAGAGAAGTCGGTCTGAAATTAGAAGCATCACGTCTCAGATCCGTATGAAAGATGTTACATTGAGAATCTATGCCGGATTTATTTTTGGTCATTAACTGTGAATTTTCATTGAAATGTCATCGTATCTCAACCTTTNTTCCTTTGCAAGACGGTTTTTGTGATTGGCTTTAATAACTTTTAGTACCTCTATGTTGTTTTGATAAGAGTCACACTGGTATCGATGTCATTGCAGCTATTTTTCCACAATGATGTCATACATCAAATTTTTAGTTTCGTAGAGAATTCCCAGAATCTGTTTGAAACTGAACGAATTTGACTAAACGAGGGGACTTGGGCCAAACTGTCTTTAGATAAGATGATTCTCCAAGACTCATTATTTTGCTAAGTTGGCTGGAGTATGTGACGATGCTGCAGTAGTAACTTGTTGGCGGGGGAGTGTGTGTGTGGGGGGGGGGAGTGGAGGGGCAAAAAAGTGATACTGCATCAACTTTAAATGTAATAGGAAATATGAATTGCTAATTAAGAGACTAAAATCAAAATAACAGCCAACTAAAAATCAAGACTTGCAATTTTGACAGCTGGAGCACGTTGACTGTTCATAAATACCTTATGTTCAAAGTGAAGTGAAAAAGTAGACTTCTTTATTCCAAAGGTAATGCATTTATCCATTCTAATAAGCATCCTTGCCAACTGGTACCAGCTGGTAACTCAATTCAAAAGAATCTGGTTCTCTTCTTCTCCACTAGCGAGTACACCGAATTAAAATTAGTTGAGAGCATTAAATAGCTGGACACGTACATCAAGGAAATAAAAGCCAAGTTGGCCATATTTTCGATCTTCAAGTAACGGATAGATTATTAAAGCATAAGTTGAATAGTAGGGGACTTGGCCAATTGCCTTTAGGAAACCTTGTTAAAATAGAATTGTGGGGTAATGGAATTCTTTCTTTGTGATAATATAGATTCTGCACACAGGCTAAGAATTAAGCAAGGTACGTTTTCTAACAAATGCTGGTAAGCAAGAATTTCTTTTATATGGATGGTTATGGAAAACTCATCAAAAGCATATTAAGACCAAGTCTTTTTTTGCTTTAAAGGTCATTTCCTCCCAGTAATTGGGGCTCAGACGGTGCCCTTTTAAGCAGTTTTTTAGCAGTGAGGAATTTCTTGGCCGAATGCCCTTCCTGACGCCAACCAATGGCTTTTTCTTTTGTAAAGTTGCAAATTCGCTTCGCCTGCCCAAGGAATCGAACCCGGAACCTCTTGGTTAAGTTGCAACTGTACTAACCGTTAAGCCACTGCTCCTCATTTTTAGACCAAGTAAAAATATTTCAAAAAGGCTTTGCTTTGAGTGAGCTTTATTTGTCAAATAATTCATCATGGTCTTCTGTAAGACCTGAGATTTTAGAAGTGAAGCCCCCTTTGGTATTCTGTGTAATGAAAGCACTTTTATAACCAAGTCAAAACACAGAATCATATAGAGAAGAAGTAAAAATTTTTGAAGGAGTACATTGAAGAGAAGTCGGTCTGAAATTAGAAGCATCACGTCTCAGATCCGTATGAAAGATGTTACATTGAGAATCTATGCCGGATTTATTTTTGGTCATTAACTGTGAATTTTCATTGAAATGTCATCGTATCTCAACCTTTGGTGTACTGCAAATGCGATGACTCATCTGGGATACTGTTATGTCAATAACTTACTGACACAAATAATTTGATGACGCAAAGTTTTGTAATCTGGATGTAATCAGCAGTAATCAAGTGTGGGTAAATTTTTAAAAGATGTTTTAATTTCAAATGAAATTATTGTTTTTAGCCTGAAATAATTTTGTTTATAAGGCTCGAATTTTTTAGCATAGAGCACACACACATACAAACACACACACACACACACACACACACACACACACACACTCTCTCTCTCTCTCATACCCGCTGGACATCATCATATGTCAATCGCCTCCAGCATTGCAACAGNGCAAAAAAGTGATACTGCATCAACTTTAAATGTAATAGGAAATATGAATTGCTAATTAAGAGACTAAAATCAAAATAACAGCCAACTAAAAATCAAGACTTGCAATTTTGACAGCTGGAGCACGTTGACTGTTCATAAATACCTTATGTTCAAAGTGAAGTGAAAAAGTAGACTTCTTTATTCCAAAGGTAATGCATTTATCCATTCTAATAAGCATCCTTGCCAACTGGTACCAGCTGGTAACTCAATTCAAAAGAATCTGGTTCTCTTCTTCTCCACTAGCGAGTACACCGAATTAAAATTAGTTGAGAGCATTAAATAGCTGGACACGTACATCAAGGAAATAAAAGCCAAGTTGGCCATATTTTCGATCTTCAAGTAACGGATAGATTATTAAAGCATAAGTTGAATAGTAGGGGACTTGGCCAATTGCCTTTAGGAAACCTTGTTAAAATAGAATTGTGGGGTAATGGAATTCTTTCTTTGTGATAATATAGATTCTGCACACAGGCTAAGAATTAAGCAAGGTACGTTTTCTAACAAATGCTGGTAAGCAAGAATTTCTTTTATATGGATGGTTATGGAAAACTCATCAAAAGCATATTAAGACCAAGTCTTTTTTTGCTTTAAAGGTCATTTCCTCCCAGTAATTGGGGCTCAGACGGTGCCCTTTTAAGCAGTTTTTTAGCAGTGAGGAATTTCTTGGCCGAATGCCCTTCCTGACGCCAACCAATGGCTTTTTCTTTTGTAAAGTTGCAAATTCGCTTCGCCTGCCCAAGGAATCGAACCCGGAACCTCTTGGTTAAGTTGCAACTGTACTAACCGTTAAGCCACTGCTCCTCATTTTTAGACCAAGTAAAAATATTTCAAAAAGGCTTTGCTTTGAGTGAGCTTTATTTGTCAAATAATTCATCATGGTCTTCTGTAAGACCTGAGATTTTAGAAGTGAAGCCCCCTTTGGTATTCTGTGTAATGAAAGCACTTTTATAACCAAGTCAAAACACAGAATCATATAGAGAAGAAGTAAAAATTTTTGAAGGAGTACATTGAAGAGAAGTCGGTCTGAAATTAGAAGCATCACGTCTCAGATCCGTATGAAAGATGTTACATTGAGAATCTATGCCGGATTTATTTTTGGTCATTAACTGTGAATTTTCATTGAAATGTCATCGTATCTCAACCTTTGGTGTACTGCAAATGCGATGACTCATCTGGGATACTGTTATGTCAATAACTTACTGACACAAATAATTTGATGACGCAAAGTTTTGTAATCTGGATGTAATCAGCAGTAATCAAGTGTGGGTAAATTTTTAAAAGATGTTTTAATTTCAAATGAAATTATTGTTTTTAGCCTGAAATAATTTTGTTTATAAGGCTCGAATTTTTTAGCATAGAGCACACACACATACAAACACACACACACACACACACACTCTCTCTCTCATACCCGCTGGACATCATCATATGTCAATCGCCTCCAGCATTGCAACAGCTAAACACTGTCAGCGATTAAACGGAAATCGTCAGGCTCCACAGGTGGTAGAAATGGATATCCTTGAACTGTGTGATCTCGCGTGTGTTCCTGGCCACATTCACATAGTGGGCTGTCTGTTATACCAATCCTATGACACCTTTTTTAAGAGCCTTGCAAACTTTAAATAAAGTAACTTAAAGCTTGAAGGAAGACGTTGACATGTGAGAAGCCACTTCCAAATGGATGGCAGGGATTTTAAGACAAGTCTCTTGTTTTTCCCTCCCATTTTCAGAGTAATTGGTCCAAAATAATCGACTGTAGTGTTGTACAATGGTGTAAAGGGGTTTAACCTGATGCATTGTAAGTTTGACATTGTTGTTCTAGTGGTGGTTCCTCACGTCTGCGGAAAATAAGACACCTTGATCCAATTTTCTTGAGTAGGTTTCCGCCACGAATAATCCAATATTTTATTCTTGACTGCCACAACGTGTTCTGCACAAGCAAGTTGCACTTGTCTATGAATATAGTTCATCAACAGAAAGCTTATGTGACTTATGTATTGCAGCAGCACTGGATGTTGTTGGTCATATGGCAGTGGTGCTTCAATTATACATTCCCCTACTCTCATGATTCTATTTTTGTCTACAAAGGGAGTTATGTCTTTAAGTTCTCCTTCTTTCACTTTGTCTGCCAGGGTCGTTTGTGAATCTTGATTAAAAGCTGTTCTGAATTTTCAAAGTCGTTGCATTTGTCCAGTACCCTTTGACTGCTTTACCTTGTAGCCATTTTTATGAAGGAAATCACTTTAGCAGTCACTCTTTGTAGCTTTCTCCAATCCGCATTTGGCCAACATTGAGAACACATATGGATGTAGTTAATGCGCACGAAATCTTGATCCTTTCCTTCTCTTCATCTATCTCCTTAACTCGAAATATGTTCTCTGGCCAGTTCTGTCTAGGTTCTTGTAGGAAACCTGGTCCAGCATGATAATTTCCACAGAGGTCCGACACTTTTACTCCTCTTGATACCTGGTCCGCTATATTTACTTTTGTGAGCCAGTATCTTCATTGTGAAGGATCTGAATTTGACTGGACTTCCCCAATCCTAACAGCCACAAAAGGTTTGTAAGAGCTGGCTAGTCCCTTAATTCACGATAAGGTCACTGTGCTGTCACTCCAAAAAAGTCTCCATACTTAACCTCCTTTCTTAAAGAATAGTCAAGCACACCTCATTCCAAGAACAGCATCTTTTGACTCAAGGCAAAGTATACTCAACCTCTTTAAAGAGGCAACTCTAGTCTTGGCTGCAACAAGTCTAAACTCTGCATCAATTTCTTGCACTCCCTACTCGTTAAAGGCAAAAGTAGCAAACGCCTTGTCACTTGCACCGCAAAAGATGTGGAGACTTGAGTCAGTTACAGCATTCTTTGGCGTTAGACGACTACTTAAGCGTACATTTTCCAGGAGGCACATTTCCTGAAAGAGCTTACTGCACCATGCTTGATATTGTATTCATATAGGATTATTCCATATTTGTCTCTTTGATCAATGACTTGCATTCCAGTCTTGGCACGAATCGTAACCGCAGCAGCCAGAACGATGGGGTCGAAATTTTGTGCTATACAGGCGAAGTTAAGTAAGTCTCTTTGCGAGTATCTCCTCTATATTCTTTCCTTAAATGTAATCTGGCTCTTATCTGGATCCCACGCTGTATCCAGGACCTTTCCATTTTCCTTGCCAATTTCCTTTAACTTCCCTATTGCATCGTGTGGCTCTTGTTTCATCTGTTCTGGAATCAAGTAAAGCCTTTCTTCGTTGGAGAGCCACATTTTTAGGGTAAATCCTCTTCTTGCTAGAGCGTTGGTTATCTGTTTTCTTAACATTTCTGCTTATGGTACGGACGGAGTCATATATATTTTCTATGCAGGCATTACCTTTATATAGTTTTCAGCGTGGGGTGTTGATCAATGTTATCGTCTGTCGCTCTATTCAGAATTGTCTGTGTCATTGCTGGAGCTGGTTTTTCTCCAAAGGAAACACGTATTATCATAGACATCTGGCTCTCTTGTGGAATCCATACTTCTCTAAAGAAACTGGTGGAGTTTTTGACCAGCAAATTCCAACTTTTTCTGATTTGAACATCTTGCTGATGTCTAACCATATTGGAACTTTGTTTTTCCTAAATCCTTGGAGAACTTGAAACAGCAAGTTGAGGAGGTCCGGTCCCTTCATCAGGAAATCATTCAAGCTGTTTTCCACGAACTTTGCTGTTGAATTAAACACTATCCCGAGGAGCATTGAAGTCTTGTCTTTCCGAAAAACAGCGTGATGTGCTATGTAGTATCTTGGTCTTTCATAATTCTTGAGTTCATCTTCGGTTAGCTTGCGGGGAAAGCATCGCTTTTCGTAACCCACAATCTCTTATTAACAAGCATACAGTTAGCGAATGTAAAAACTAATACTAACTTACAAATTGTTGGCGGATGTGAAAAATTAATACTAACACATAGCAGGCAAATGTGAAAAATTAAAGGGCATAACTAACTAGCATAAGCTGACAATTGTGAAAAATTTAATACTAGCTAGTATATAGTTAGCAAAAGTAAAAAAACAACTACTAACTAGCATATTGTCGGGAGATGTGAGAGCCTGATACTAACTAGTACACAGTTGACAAATGTGACAAATTAAAAGGCGTAGTAACTTGCATAGGCAAATGTGAAAAAAACTAATAATAACTAGCATAGAGTAAGCGAATGAAAAAAAGCTGATACTGACTTGCAAATAGTTACCAAATGTAAAACACAAACATAACTAAGATTAACTAACATACAGTTGGCGAATATAAAAATCTAATACCAACTAGCGCATAGTTGGTAAATGTAAAAGTAACTAAAATTAATAAAACCTAAAATATAGTTGGATAAATGAGAAAAACCAACACTGACTGGCATATGGTTGGCAAATGTGAAAAACTAATGCTAATTTGCAAATAATTTCCAAATGTTAAAAAGCAACAAAACTAACACTTACTAGCATATATTTCGCGAATTCAAAAAACTAATACTAACTAGTACATAATTGGCGAATGTGGAAAACTAATACTAATTGACATGTAGTGGGCAATTGTAAAAAGCGAATGTATAAAATTAATACTAACTTGCGTAGAGTTGACCAATGTGAAAAACTAAAAGTATGTAGCAAATAGTTGGCAAATGTTAAAAAGAGTACTACTAGCAAACAGTTGGCGAATGTGAAAAGCTAACAATCACGGGCATATGATTGGCGATGTGAAAAGCTAGTACTTACTAATTAGCATAGAGCTGATAAATGTGAAAAACTAGTACTTACTAATTAGCATAGAGTTGACGAATGTGAAAAACTGATACAAACTTGCTGAGGCAATAAGGCATGATAAGGTGTTCTAATATGTTAAAAAAAATTTGGCGTGAAATAAGTATTATCAAAAATGGTAAAATTGTAAGAATCTGACACGGAGAGTGTCTTGGAAAGTAAGGAATCCGATATTGTTCTTGGATAGGAGATAGGGAGACATTTATCGATATATATATATATATATATATATATATATCTTACTAGACAGTTGTATGACTAACAAAAAGTTGAGAATACAAATAAGTATCGTGAACCAAGATAACGAATCCATGAAAATCCAAAGTCTTCAAGAAGGAGGAGTTTGAATGGCGATTTAAATCCGCTCCAGGTTTTGTTTTTATAACTTGCATATTTTTATAAACATTTTTATATACTTTTCTTTGAAGGTCTTAATTATGATCTTTTCACACTGGAAAACACGGATAACAGCTGTTTACTTTGTTCTAAAACTGACATTTATTACACCCTGTATATAGATGCACGAATAAATAAAGAAGTAACCTTACTGGTCATTGGTGTACTTAGTACATTAACAACGGGAACGGAAATACGAATAGAGAAGATGGGTATTAAGATGAACATCAAATTAGTACACAAGACACTTCTGTTGGACGCAGTAAGGATTTTAGGGCCTATACTAGATATCTGTGGCGTATGGCGTAAACATTAGGTTTACGAATACCGTCTGGCAAGCGGCGCCTTACCATAGCCCTAGTTTGTGGCCATTCTTAGGTAGGGTTTCGGTCGGAGGGCTAGAGTGCTTGTGAGTTTCATATCGGCAGTTATCTGCTGGAACAGCACAGCTTCTCTTGACTCTCCTTCTAAAACACTTTTCCTTAGACCTTTGGCATACTAGTCGTTAGAAGCTACTGGGCAGCAGCAGTAGTGGATGGTGGCTGCTAGCAGAAGATCTTTTCACTGAATTGACAAAGGTAGTAGTCCACCGGTCCTAGTTAGATGGACCATGCCCCAGTTAGGCGGGCCTGCGACGGAGAAGGCAACGGAAAACCACTCCATTATTCTATCCCTAGAACAACCATGGTTAAGTATCATTCTATCAACACTAACAGCGTGAATGGTGTTCAGATGTCAGGTTTGAGCCCCTCGCTCGGCATGGACTCCCATGCACAGCAGGTGGGACCAGGCCGTCATCAAGCGACTGCTTGTAACAAGCATAGTTTACGCCTGGGAACATGGAATGTGAGAACACTCTTTCAGCCAGGCAAACTGGCATATTTGAAACAACAAATGGATCGATTAAATGTAAACATTATGGGTATTAGCGAATGTAGGTGGACAGGTAGTGGTTCTTTTAAGAGCGATGAGAAAACAGTACTCTTTTCTGGCGGCGGCAGCCACCAACACGGTCTCGCAGTGATTCTCGACGAAGCGACAAGTAAAAGTCTTCTTGGATATAGTGCTCTCTCTGATAGAGTCATTTTTGTTAGACTTGAGGCTAAACCTTTTAATCTATGCATCATCCAAGCATATGCACCCACATCTACTTGTGATGATACTGAGCTACAATTTTTCTATAACTCCCTTGATGAAGCTGTACAACACTGCAAATCACAGGAGGTTGTTATTGTCATGGGTGATATTAATGCAAAGGTTGGAGCTGAAAAGATTGATAACATTGTCGCATGGCCTTGGTCAAAGAAATGAACGGGGAGAAGTATGGGCTGATTGGTGTAAAAGGAACAATCAAGTTATTTGCAACACTTGGTTCAAACAACCGCCAAGACGTCTTTACCCCTGGAGAAGTCCAGGTGGTGATACCCTGAACTAAATTGACTATATCACCGTAAATGATCGCTTCCGCAATGCAATTCTGAGCTGTAAAACATATCCAGGTGGTGACTGTGACAGTGATCACAACCCAGTAGCTTGGGCTCTTAAAATACGTTTGCGAAAGAGAAAGAAGAGTTGCTTTATCCAGAGAAGGAACTGGGCAGATCTTGAAAACCCTCAAAAGAAGCTAGAATACTCAGTAGCTGTAAAAATAGATTTTAATCTCTTTCAGAAGCAGAAGAAGTTGATTGGGATAGTTTCAGGGATGCTATTGTTGAGCCGACAAAAAGTATTGTAAATAAGAAAGCTAGCCGTAAATCAAGAACTTGGATGAAAGATAGTATTCTAGAACTTATGAGAAGAAGACAGCAAATAAGAAACTGAGAAAGTGATGAATATAAATCACTTAATAGAGACATTAAAGCTCAATGTAAGCAAGAAAAAGAAGAATGGCTTAACAAACAGTGCTCTCAAACGGAAAGTTTGAGAACGCCAGCCCCCTCTAGTCTGTATAAGAAAATAAAGGAACTTAATGGCAATCGAATATGCAGTTCGAGCGGGTGCATTAAGGCTTTCGATGGTACTTTGTTAATGGAAAAAGATGCAATTGAAGAGGTGGAGTGAATATATTGCAGAGTTATTTAATGAGAATAGAGATGAACGCCCACTTATCTCCCTAGTACAAGACGGACCAGATATAATGCCGTCCGAAGTAAAATACGCAATGAGAAAAATGAAAAATAACAAGGCTGTTGGTCCAGATGGACTTTGCATTGAAATGCTGAAAGCATTGGATGATTTTGGCACACAAAAAGTAACAAATATATTAATAAAATATATGCTTAGGGTGATATTCCACCAGAACTGAGTAAATCAATTTTTATAACGCTCCCAAAAAAGCCAGGAGCTACAGAATGCAAACTACATAGAACCATAAGTCTGATGAGTCACATGACAAAACGTCTGATGCGAATTATTCTCATGAGAATAAGAAAAAGTACCACAAGAGAAATTGACGCAAGTCAGTTTGGTTTTAAACCAGACTCGGGTACACGTAACGCAATATCTGCATTAAGAAACGTGTGCGAAAGGCCCCTAGAAATAAATAGGTCATTATTCATGTGCTTCATAGATTATAGTAAAGCGTTCGATAGAGTTCAGCATGAGAAACTTATGAAAATATTAAGCACTTTGGATATTGATGGAAAAGATTTACGTATTATTAGAAATATATATTGGGATCAAACAGCAAGCGTACGGATTAACGGAGAAGTAGATAGTTTTGTCAAAATCAAGCGAGGAGTTAGACAAGGTTTGTAATGTCTCCCGATCTTTTCAAATTATACAGTGAGAAAAAATTTTCAGAAGTAAAACATTTAGGTGGTATGTCAATTGGAGGGGTTCTAATAAATAATATAAGATATGCTGATGACGCTGTGCTCATCGCAGACTCAAACGATAGTCTACAAAGACTAGTAGATAAAATCGTACAATGCAGCGAAGAAATGGGTCTAAATATTACCTGTAAGAAAACTTTCTCAATGTCTGTCAGTAAAGGTAGCATTCCGCCAAATTGTTCTGTCAAAATTGGAAATTTTGATAACAAGCAAGTGACTGAATTTAAATATTTGGGGTCTATAATCAGCTCTGATGGTAGATGCGATAAAGAAATAAAGGCCCGTGTTGGATTAGCAAAAAGCACTTTTGCTAGAATGAAAAATATTATTACCAATCCAGTACTGTCCATCCAGATCAAACTACGTGTTCTTAACTGTTACATTTTACCCATACTTTTATATGCCTGTGAGACTTGGACGATAAGTAAACAAATGATGAAACGTCTGGAGGCAACCGAAATGTGGATATACCGACGCATCCTCCGAATATCATGGGTAGACCATATTACAAACGAGGAAGTTTTGGCCAGACTTGATATTAAACGTAGCATTATAGAAACTATTAGGAAAAGACAGTTTAGTTTTTTTGCACATGTTATTAGAAAAGGAGAACTCGAAAACCACATACTAACAGGGAAAATAGAAAGGTCGAGAAGTAGGGGAAGAAAGAGGCCAATGTTTGTGGACGAATCGAAAAAAAATTTTAAACTGTTCGATGATAGATCTATTTCGCGTTGTGAAGGATAGGAGATTGTATAAAACTATGGTCGCCAAGGGCTTAGTAAGGTACGGTACATAGAAGAAGAAGAAGACTAAACATCTGAACTTGTAGAGAAAAACCCTCAGTGGGATCTTTGGTCCATGACTGTGGCCCAGTCCTTTAGGTACAAAATGCGGTAAAAGACCTGGCACTTGAAGTAGCAAATGGTGATATGGCATAATAATAATAATAATTTCAAAACGTCATCGATTTTGATTCAAACATTTCATTATTATTTCGCACCGGTGGTTTTATACTCGTGCGATTTGATGAGGTTTATCTTAAAACACAGTTACCTAAATGGAATTGAGGTAACTGTGTTTTAATGAATCATTTTTCAAAGGCGTCGCCAATACAAAATGCGGTCGCGGTGTCCATGTAAGTGTCCTTCTTCAGGGGGCCTGGGATGTCCAACACGATTTTCATGGAAGGAGAGAGAATTATGAAATATGGTATACAACTTCCTCCAAAATATTAACTTTAGGAGTGAACACAAACGATAAAATACCGATGATGGTGATAATATTAATAATAATAATAAATACCCTTTGGCATACATTACAACATGACTCTTGTGCCTATTTATTGTTGTTTTTGTCAGCAAACAGGGCAATAACAAATATCTAGTCTGAATTCAATCTGCAATACCAGACTGGAAGTGGTAAGTGCTGTAGTCATGAGTTGTTGTCATACAACAACAACTGCTTGAGCAATGTGCCTTTCCTCGCCGATTGTGTGCCGGCACTTGCAAGGTTGAATTGATGTTGCCATATCAATTTGGTTTTCTATTTATCTCACTCTTGTGGCTACAGTACATGTGCATAGATTCAGCTTACCTGGCTTGTTGCTGGGCGCAGTATGTGGGTTTTTCCACCCACCCATCACTAGATAGTGTGTAGCCACTCGATGATAATAATAAGTAGCGATATGATAATTACAGTTTTACTGTGTGTTTCAATCCCTTCATTCCGCAGAGAAAACTACTGGGTCCAAATTCTTCTTAGCAATTAACGGATGTTTCAACTGGCAGCACGACTATCCTTACTGGGCCTTTATCCTTCTTCGTGCCCTGTTGCCTTTTTGTTCCCCTTCAGAATACTATTATTTCCCCTCCAAACTAACGTTTTATGCCGAAGTAACGCTTTACAAAGAAAAAAAACAACACAGTTCAAATGTTTTATCGAGCAACAAGTTTTCCTCTGATATTTCCATTACCGCTGAAATCAAACTAATGAAAATAAATAAACTTTATATATGTAGTATATATAATGTAAAATATATACAGCATACAATAAACATTTATTATAATTACCATATAGTTGCTATGGTTACAATAAACGCATAGGGAACTTCAACAATTCCACTATAAATGCTACATTTCGGTACGCTATCAAAATGCTTCGCAAACAAACTATCCACGGTTTCAAAGGAATATGTATTGTCAAAACAACCTAAAAATTGGCAAACACAAAAAGCAATACGCAATAATTTCAAACTAAACATAAAATATATTTTTAAAAAAATTACAAGACAGTCAAATGAAACTTAATATACATTTCACGCTGACCACTTTAAATAAATGCGTCCCTTTGCATGAGTGTTTTACATTTGTCTTACTTTCAATATTCGTAGATTCCGTTTTCTCAGTCTTGTAAAGATGTCGATACTTCCAATAATCATAACATAAATGTGTTTTCAACTCTGAAATGCAATTGGAGATTTCGCAATCATCCAGGGATCTAAAGGCTCTGGTTTTCACATAAGGATTCTTCCTCAAAAGTAAAAATGTGTATTAATAAAAACCTCATTTTACTATTGATAAGAGGTTGGCAGTGAAAGGTATTTAACATTTTCAGGAATGCAGCTACGTCTTCCCCGAGCGAGCAAATTGCTGTATTAAGGTTAAGGTCAGTAACAAAACGATTATTAAATATGTTCCAGCACCACACACAAAAATATTGGGAAAACACTTAACCATACACTAAGAACGACTTCACCAACTTGCTTGTAGTAGATTCGAATCACTAAAGTAATGCTGCATGTGCTGACCTTTTTAGTTTACAACTACTACTACTTCTTCTTCTACTACTACTTCTACTACCACTACTACTACTACTACTACTACTACTACTACTACTCCTTCTGCTACTACTCCTACTCCTACTTCTTCTTCTTCTTCTACTACTACTACTACTTCTACTACTACTACTATTACTACTCCTTCTGCTACTACTACTACTCTTACTTCTTCTTCTACTNTTCGGTACGCTATCAAAATGCTTCGCAAACAAACTATCCACGGTTTCAAAGGAATATGTATTGTCAAAACAACCTAAAAATTGGCAAACACAAAAAGCAATACGCAATAATTTCAAACTAAACATAAAATATATTTTTAAAAAAATTACAAGACAGTCAAATGAAACTTAATATACATTTCACGCTGACCACTTTAAATAAATGCGTCCCTTTGCATGAGTGTTTTACATTTGTCTTACTTTCAATATTCGTAGATTCCGTTTTCTCAGTCTTGTAAAGATGTCGATACTTCCAATAATCATAACATAAATGTGTTTTCAACTCTGAAATGCAATTGGAGATTTCGCAATCATCCAGGGATCTAAAGGCTCTGGTTTTCACATAAGGATTCTTCCTCAAAAGTAAAAATGTGTATTAATAAAAACCTCATTTTACTATTGATAAGAGGTTGGCAGTGAAAGGTATTTAACATTTTCAGGAATGCAGCTACGTCTTCCCCGAGCGAGCAAATTGCTGTATTAAGGTTAAGGTCAGTAACAAAACGATTATTAAATATGTTCCAGCACCACACACAAAAATATTGGGAAAACACTTAACCATACACTAAGAACGACTTCACCAACTTGCTTGTAGTAGATTCGAATCACTAAAGTAATGCTGCATGTGCTGACCTTTCTAGTTTACAACTACTACTACTTCTTCTTCTACTACTACCACTACTACTACCACTACTACTACTACTACTACTCCTACTCCTACTCCTTCTGCTACTACTCCTACTCCTACTTCTTCTTCTTCTTCTACTACTACTACTACTACTACTACTTCTACTACTACTACTATTACTACTCCTTCTGCTACAACTACTACTCTTACTTCTTCTTCTACTATTACTACTACTACTACTACTTCTACTACTACTACTACTACTACTACTACTACTACTACTACTACTACTACAACGACTACTACTACTACTACAACGACTACTACCAGTACTACTTCTACTACTACTTCGACTATCTATCAGTACTACTTCTAGAACTAGGGCTGTTACTCTTGGTCCTACTATTACAATTGCTGTTGTTGCTTCAAACTTTTAGTTGATCTCCGATACTTCCGCATTAAACCACCCTTCTAAAAACATAACCTTCAGCTTAATCTACATTTTAGTAGTGGCATCTGAATACGTTAACAAAAATTAATATGTTTGTTTACTGTAGGTGATATGGCATAATTCACACATTTTATATACATATAATGTAGAATAAAATTTAGACTGGAATCGCGTTACCCCCTATGGAAATGGATAAATACATTTAAAACGTGTGGTGAAAACAAAACTTAAGAAATCTATTAATAGAGATCATTTGGACTTTCAAATTTTGAAGTTAAGACGTTTATCAAAACGAAATATTCACTTCAGAGGTGTTCCACATTTAATTGCAGAAAATTACACGAAATCCATTTACGGTCAGGTTAAGATTTCCTGTACAATCAAAATAAAGCATTTTGGAAATGTTGATTACCCAATGTTAAAGAAATTTTTATTTTGTATGATATATTGCTTTAAGTTTTGGTGTCCTCAACAATTTTTTCATAAAAGTATGCGTTATACAAGCAGGGTTCTATTAAGTTCGTAAGCCAACCAAGTTCGGGGAAGAAACTAGGGTCCCAAAAAAACACTTTACACGTATTTACCTAACTTACAATAATTATTTGCCAGTTTTGATTTCTTATAGAATTTGATATCAAATAGTGATAGCTTCATAAATTTCTTTACGGCAGGTGAAAGAACAATATGACAAAATAAAATAACGTGTGGCATCCACACCAGATGTTACCATGATCACACTAACGTAGTTTATGGTCATCCATAAAAGATGGTATACCATGGGGTTGCTATCTGAGATTTTCAGAAACAATCCAGGCGTTTACTTTTCAAACAAAGTCTCACAACATAGTGTACATGCTGTGCAGATCTGCTTCATGAGTTTCCTTAAAGTTTAAAACCGCAAAAAAAAAGTACCTGCTGCCTTCTGCTATTTTGCTAAATAGATTTTATGCAAATCAAAGAAGGGTTAATCAATAATTTATCATTTCAAAAATTTTCCAAATACACGAGTACAACTCATACAATACGACAATATACCTGCACACAAATAAAAACTGAATTGTAGCAAGGAAATAAACTTTTGTTATATTGATATCGACCGACGCAAAAAAGCCCCATGCTAAGAAGAAGGGAAAAAACGCTTTGAAATAAAGAAACGAGTCTTGTCAAGACGTTACTTAGGATCAATGGTCTTAATTAAACGAAAATACCTTTAAACTGCCGACTATGAAAAGAGTGCGAACTGGCACTGCGTTCTCGGTTGATATGTTTAATTATTAATAACATTATTATCTTGAAATTAATTACGATAACTGTTAATGTAACTGTGAGAAAAGCGTCAAAAACATGATTTTCAAAATGTTCCTCGATGAATTTATATGGGGTCCTTTTCGTCAAGATGTCCGCCATTTGCAAAATGTACGTTATTTTGGACTTCAACAAAACAATCACTGCTAAACGAAATAGTAAAGCATTAATTAAAGGTGTTGCTTCAAGTTTGATAATTCTTTAAATGTTTACAATCTGAGGAAGTAGTACGGTGACACAAGTTGTCAGCTTAGGGAGAGAAAGGAGAAATGTTCTTAGTTTACAGAAAAATACAAAGAAACGTTCTGTAAACTACTGAAAATTGTTGAGAATAGACAAACACAACGGTTGAAGATACAAACAGTACACTAGCCAAGAAAGTCTCAAACTATGCCTTCTTTTTCATTTCGAAATCCTTGAAAGCAAATGCAGGTGACATAGATAACTATTTTCTGTACCATTAGTATGCCAAACACTTTCGTGGAAGGTCTATTATTCATTGAAATAAAAATAATGGCCATCCAGACATGTGCTATACTTGCAGTTTGAACGGGCACAGCACAATTTTTTGTTTGTTTTAAAGTCATTTCCACCCAATAACTGGAGCTTAGACGGTGCCCTTCAAAGGGACTTCTTGTTTTGGCAATGAGGAATTTCTTGGCCGGATACCCTTCTTGACGCTATTCAACAGGGCTTTTTCTTTTGTAAAGCTCCACGGCTCCTCCTTTACTTATAGTTAAATTTGAAACAATAGCAAATTAATATACTAAGGTACTGAAAGCAACAAAAAAAAAAAATAATAAAAAACTTAATTATATTGCAAACAGAAACATCACTTGATAATCGGCTCTACCATTTCAAAATAAATGTCTGATACATACATTTTCGTGAAGCAGGAAAAGTCTGTTTGGGACCTAAATATGGGTATCAGAATCTCTTTTTCAGAAGGTTGCAATATAATGGTGTCCATAATCTTTTAGGCTGGTCTAAGCTATATATATATATATATAGTGAACGACAAAAAAATCAACAAAACTTAGTTTCAAATTGTCAGTTTCATGTTTTTACAATCGTCAGCTAAAGAA
>RDPX01000176.1:868424-880434 GCA_003991215.1 Morbakka virulenta | reverse complement strand
GGCATGTCACCAGTTTCATATATTTCGTTAGCTATTTTAGTTAATGTTGTAATTCCAAAGTTTCCAAGTGCTTCTAAAATTTCTTTGTTGATACCATCTGGTACATAAGCTTTGTTTTGTTTCATCTTCTTCATTGCTATCCTTATCTCTGATTCCATGATTCGGGGGCCATCCATGTTTCTCCTGATAATTGGTCTTTCTACTCTGTCATCTTCAAACGATTCTGCAATATATTCTGACCACCTCTTCATAATATCTTTGTTGTCTACAAGGATACGTACATCTTTAGCTTTTATGCAGCCGCTGCAGGTCCGTGTGCTTCTTCCTGATGGTGCTTTAATTCTGTCGTTCATCTCCTTAGGGTTTGTTGATTTCGCTTTCTCTACCTCAGAGCCCTGTTTGTTCAGCCATTCTTCCTTCGTACTCTTACATTTTCGTCTTATCAGACTGGTCCTTTTTCGATATTTTTCGAAAATGCAACTGCACGAACCATTAAGCCACGGCTCCTCCTTTACTTATAGTTAAATCTGAAACAATAGCAAATTAATATTCCAAGGTACTGAAAGGGTTTCCTATTGACAAGAGGCTATTAAATTTAGAGTTTTACTTGAATTTTTCGAAATACGATGCTAACGACCAAAAAAGCAACAAAAAAAAAAATAATAAAAAACTTAACTATATTGCAAACAGAAACATCACTTGATAATCGGCTCTACCATTTCAAAATAAATGTCTGATACATACATTTTCGTGAAGCAGGAAAAGTCTGTTTGGGACCTAAATATGGGTATCAGAATCTCTTTTTCAGAAGGTTGCAATATAATGGTGTCCATAATCTTTTAGGCTGGTCTAAGCTATATATATATATATATAGTGAACGACAAAAAAATCAACAAAACTTAGTTTCGAATTGTCAGTTTCATGTTTTTACAATCGTCAGCTAAAGAAGCTTTTTTGTTTAGCTGACGATTGTAACATGAAACTGTTCTCCTTCTCCTTAGCTACATATACGAATCGCTCTGATGTATGCTACAGTGTGCTGCAAGTCCCGTTGTTTCAGGTCTTTGCTCTATGCTTACCCTTTGTGCATGACTTTTGCTGCAATACCGCTGATCGGCAACGTTACTGGCCTTGGTATACATATGACGGTTCAGACTGTATAAAAATTACTGATATAATTTTGCGGATGGTTGACTGTTGAAATATTTGGGATAAGCAAAAATGGGAAAACTAAAATTCCATGGATACTGAGTTTTCGGATGAACGGCCGAGTGTATCGTGCCTTGAAATTTTACAAAAATGGGAAGCCTGCTGATTAACGACCTGATACGAATGCATCACTGTCGATTGATCAGGGTATCTTTAGGCTACATAACACCAATACCGACAGAAAGGTTAATAAACATCCTTATCAAGTATCATTTTCAAAACTACGGAGTAAAAGCATTGAACTCTTATATTACAGAGAAAAAAGTATATCCACTCAGTTGTATTCAAAACAATTCCTTTTCTTGGATTATTCAATATTGTGAGAATAAAGTAGATATAGTTTAGCTTTTCAAAATGAAAATAACGTAATCAGAATATTACTTTAGTCAAGGCAGTCACATTTTCCCTGGTGACTTTTATCGGTTCAATTTCAATCAGATTTTAGCAAAATATTTGTATTATCCGTCAGTGGATTTAATTGTCTTCGAATTACGCCTGATCTCCTTGCTGATATGTTTAATAAATACAAGTACACAATAATTGAAAATAGGAAACCTCGACAGTGTGAAAAAAATAATATAGTTACTTATCGTACCGTTCACAAAACCTCCAGCCTCATATCTTTCCCTCATCTAAGCAAACAATCTTTTAACACATATGAAAATAAAAAACATTTGTAAAATGATCCCAAGTCAGTATAAGTATTCTCCACCAATGATTTTCATTAGCTAAAATGTAGTTCATTCTATGACAATTTAAAAAGTTGTTTAAAAAGTTGAGTTCCTAACACAAAAAAGAACTAAATTCAATAATGCAGAAGTACTTTAAAAATTCATCAAGAAAAAAAGACAGAATGACGGGGAGAAACCAGGGGAAAAAAGAGACCAGTATCAGGGAGATCCAAGTGAAAAAAAGAAAAAAGAAATGGCAGGATGGAAGAATGGTAGGAGCAAAGGGAGAAAAGAAAGAAAAGGGAAAAAAACTGGCGAGAGAAAAGAAGACAAGGGGAAAGAAAATGAAAGAAAGGCGGGAGAAGCAAAGTCGGGAAAAAGGGTGAAAGAAAAACGGGAGAGTGAAAAGAGAGGAGAAAGGGAGAAAAAGAAAGAAAGAGAGGAAGAAAGAATAAAGGAGAGTGGGAGAGACAGTGAAAGAAAAAGAGATAAAGAGAAAGAGCGGGGAGGGAGGAAGGCGCAGATAAACAAGAAGATGTAAGAAAAAAAAACCCCATCTGGAACATTTAAAACACGTAGCACATTAAATTGTATTGGTACTTAGTGGTATTTACACATTGTAAATACGCCATATGTTGCACATTTAGTGGTATTGAACAGAACCCTCTGATGAAATAAAATTTAAAAAAACCCACTGGATATCATGGTATTAAAAACATTTGATGCTGCTTTCTGAGAGCCTACTTTAATGACAAAATTCAAGTTTATCGAATATTTATTCCTACAACTTTTCTTCAATAAACTGACGATTAATTTTTTTCTTTTTCCTTTTCAGTTGTTTACAGACATACACTATTTCCTTGAATAAGAGCTCGGGGCATTTATTAAAAAACCTAATAATAGTAAGAAAATAAATCGCAACAATAATATTTTTTAACAAATGCACAATTTTCATTTTGTATCTACGAATTCGTCCTCATCGTTATCCATATTGACCAGATTAATTTCCTGTGCAGATTTTTCAACATCTGATTCGCCAAATGGATTTGGGTTAAAGATGCTCTCTTTTAACAAACGCAGTTGTCGTTGAAGCTTCTTATAACCATCTGGACAGGGCTGATCCTATTTAAAGCAGTGGATGAAAGAATTCTCTTGACCCATTGACGTTTAAATTAAGCGCGCAGGTTTCGAAGGACTTTTCAATGCCATCTCCTCCCAGTTTATTCCTAGTGTCTATAATCCATTCAACAATTCACTTTCTAGGTGAAAGCTTCCAATTTCCCTGCTTGGTATATTCTTGCACACCACTGGCTGACTATTCATCATAAGGTTCAAATACCAGTCCTTTGAAAGGCTTATTCCACGATAGACCTGAGGTTTGTATATACTTCGTACATCCCCCAGGAACAAAAACAGATCATCAATGTTTGATGCTTTAAGAAGAAGGTGAACTAGTTCTGTCATGTGGGAATCAAATGTATTTCATGTAAGCAGACAGCGTGTGGATGATGAGAATTATCCACACGATGATGAATTATCCCAGCCCAGTTTTAATCAAATCGAGCGTGAGAGCTCTTCTTTCATCGATGCATTTGGCGAAGACCTTACCACTCATTCTCTATTAAGGTCTTGGTCCAAACATTTTTTCTCGGGCTTTGCACCTTTGAAAAAATAAGCGGTTTCAGATTTTTCTGGTTTTCCCGAGTGGCTAAACAAACATACACTCATTTTCTCGTGACCAGTACTTTAAAGGTCGATCTCTTTCCTTCTTGTTTTTTCGATAGTTGTCTCAAGAATATCAGGCCCAGCAGCTTCAGTTTCATTCACAGCAATTATACTGGCATTTTTTGAGATATCTGTCGTACTTGAATAAATAAGAAACGATAATATCAATTAGGTGTTCTGGGTCCTTTGAAACGTAGTAGTTTCTCGTCTCGGGGATAATCCAAAACAGTCCATAAAGTTCAAAGGTCACACAAGTTTCTACTAACCACAAAAACATTTTTTTCAGCGTCATCTTCACCGACTCGTTCTTCGAGTAAATGTTTTGCTTTGAGCATGATTAATTTTCGCGGTACGCATAATTTAGCTGTCCGTTGTGCTGTCCATTTTATAGGTTCTTGCTCTAAACCTTGCAACCCTTCGGCTTGCAACCTCCTCCTGATGTTAGCCGATTCTTTTCAGTTTCTGATGTTTTTTTAGCAATAGCTTCCTTCAATTTTCTCCATTCACGGATGCTTTTCACATCAAAGTTGAATTTCCTGGCCGAAACTCGGTTACAATGCAGTACTTACGACTACACGTAACGGCAATTTAAAGACAGCTGAACGTACAGACAAGAACAGCACAGATACCACATCAAAAACGCACCTTTATTACACTGACAAGATAATTATAGGCAAAAGAGATACTGACAGCACCTGTGGAGATTGCACGATGCAATAACAGGAAATGTGGAAGCCTCTCGAATGTTGCATTAATACCAATTGAACAGTCGCACCTTGTATAAAAGTAACCCAGTTGGGCGCTTCGCAACGTTTTCATAACACTGAAGATCTTAACCAAGAAGGAATGCTCTCCAAGATGGCTAGAGCGACTTATATTTCCAATAAGCATATGTTCTATGAAGTGTCATTTGATTTAGTAATCAGGTGTCACCATGTACACAAAGCAAGATGGGCACCAACGATGAATGAGAAGCTATTTGTAAAAGAAGACGACAAAGCCGACCTTTATATCTCTTCTTTGAAGAGATATAAAGGTTGGGTTGGCGGTGGCTGGCCGCTAAAAAGCTTTCACAAAAAATTAAAAGAACGGCAGTAATTCTCAAATTCTCTTAAGCTTAATTATAAAGGATGGGGAGTGGGATATGCGTCTGGTAAAGAAGTTGTAAAATATAATATTGGTGCTGAAAATATATTTCTAAATCTCTACAAATTCATCCATCTGCATGATCGATAAGGGGCATTTATTTATTNTGTAAAAGAAGACGACAAAGCCGACCTTTATATCTCTTCTTTGAAGAGATATAAAGGTTGGGTTGGCGGTGGCTGGCCGCTAAAAAGCTTTCACAAAAAATTAAAAGAACGGCAGTAATTCTCAAATTCTCTTAAGCTTAATTATAAAGGATGGGGAGTGGGATATGCGTCTGGTAAAGAAGAAGTTGTAAAATATAATATTGGTGCTGAAAATATATTTCTAAATCTCTACAAATTCATCCATCTGCATGATCGATAAGGGGCATTTATTCCATGGAGGGCGCTCATTTAAAAATTTGACTCTCAGGGAAACGGTTTTTCAAGGAAGGTGCTTATTCGTGGGGGTGCTTATTCTTGGGAGCGCTTATTCAAGGAAATACAGTAATTCAATTGCAAGTGTTTCGCATTTGTCTAAAACTTTGTTTTTCAGGGAGTCTACATGTTATGGATCTCTTAATGGTAGGATTTTCTACACATACGGCACGCATGGCCTCAAATAGATTTAATTCAACAGGTGAAAATAATTGACAAAATTATTAAATATAGAACAAATAAATTTTTCAAACATCAATTCGAGCAAAAGGATACTATCACCATCGGCTTCCCGTTTAGAATATAGCCATGAACGGATAATAGGGCATCTGAAGCCAGATCCTCCGACGGAAATGTAATGAAGGCCTGCCCCTTCATACGACCTTCCTTCATCACTTTTATGTCGAAACTGCAAATGAAACAAAATGATTTTCTCTTCTAATGAAACACGATACAGTATAAGAAAGTGAACTCTAACAGATTCCAAAGAATACCAAAGCTAAATACAGTGAAGCTTTCAAATATTCGGGACGCTATTCAAGGGGCAGTTATAAGATGCCTCTCTCGGGGTCCCCCGTAACTCGGTCATTTTGTTATGGGAGCCACCCAAAGAAGTGGCCGGAAATCACAAACATTTCTCAACGGTAGCTAAAAAATATTTGTCCCCAAAAATAAAGTGGGTATAATATTCTGCTGAATGTTCATTATTGCGGTATTACTCACTGTTAAATCAAATGTATTCCGATTTACACGTAGTATCAATGTAATTCTGACTTTCTCTCTTAGTGTTCTATGAGCGAAGTGGTTGACAGATCCTGTAGGACAAAACGTGGTCTCTGAGGGTAACTAGACTCACGGACGTGATTCCCACAAACTGTAGCAATCTGACTGGAACTTGTAAGTGGCGAGGCTACCAGAGATCACAAAATTCTGGCCCTCTCTAAGAAAGTGAAAACAAATTCAAGGGATATTCAAAAATACTCCTGTACCTGTAACTGGATGAATAAGTAGGCTATTCATGAAAAGGACCTCAGTTTCTTACCAACTTAATAGTCCATCTGTTAGTGTGTTCCAACATATTAAGTTGTGATTATTCTCTGAACAGTAACCAATTAATAACTATTGAACAACCACTGCAGTTTAGAGAGAAAATATGTCTCCAAAATAACGTCACGGGTCCCCTCAACAAAAACCCCAACAAATGATAAAAAAATACGGCGGATAATTTCAAAGTGTTCTATTTTATGATGTATTTCTTGTCTTATTTTTAAACTCTGGTTTATGCCATTACCAGTTCTGCAACGAGCGAAAATAACAATAGAAAATGAATTAACTGTTGGCGAGGTTTTACAAAAATTTGAACGCTCCTACTAGCTACATAAAAACTTAATCACGTATACAAAGTTATCAGAATAAAAATTGAAACGATAACGTTAATAATAAAAAAGACCTGCGATATAAACTTTAGAACCCAGTTCGCATATAGTACTGCTACAGTATACTCCGAGTTTGTTGTATGTGATTTACTTTTCTCTCTCCCTTAGCACAAAAATATGGTCTCGAATCGACCATCTTTAGTTTTTTTGGAAAAAATTGGGGAACGTCCTGATTATGAAGACAACAATTTTTGGAACGATGTGTAAGTTTAACTAAAAACTGCCACTGTACCTCATATAAAATGAAATTAAGAAATATTTAAGGTACGTTTACTCTCCTAAGAAACACTGTGAATAAAGTCACAAAAAGACAAATATATCCAGTTTTTCCCTAAAAATTGAAATATCTACTTCTACAATCCCTAAGAAAAGCGCGAAATTATCTCTGTAATTCGCAATTCATTCACAATTTATGTCGGAAGGAATCAGCTAGGGCAAACAAATCGTAATCAAGTACCCAATTACTCACAGGGGTTCATTATTCTGGTTCAAACTTCGCGGTAAAGGTAAAAACTAAATAAAGAGGAAATTGTTTTATTTTACATATTAGAAGTCCGGTTTTCAATTAAAGTTGCCGCTTTTACTCTCTTTTCCGCCTGTCCTAATATGTCTAATTAAAATATTCTACTTTTTCTATCCTCTACGTACTTTTGAAATGAAATAACCTCCCACATTTAAAGGCTCTTTTACTTTTTACGTTTTCATATAAATATCCAATGGCAAGTAGAACGATAGTGCAGACGCTACATGAGTTATTCTATCAATGAACTGTTTTTCAACATACATTTGCTCTGTAAACAATACCTGGGTCAGTTCCGTCTGCACCATTGTTGTCATGAATAATAACTAGGCCTATTCTTTTCACTGGCTTATTTTTTTTCTCTTTGCAATAAACTGTAACATGAGCAACAAATATAAAAAGCAGTCAGTTAATTTCCTCCTTCGATATTTACCATTTGATTCCAAGTGTTCTACCGAAAAGGATTCTTTATCATACGAAGTGAGAGCTAAAGCGTTATTGGCTTTTATCCGGCAAAAAACGAGTTTCGCCCAAGACAACGGTCATTTAATTTTCATGCTTCACATTCATAACTAAAGTAAAGGAGTATTTAAAGTAACGGGTAACAAATCTTATCCGGCATTCTATTGCACAAGGAGCGAGCTGCAAACACTATCCAGCTGAGGTCACAAGCATTGACCTTTGAAAAAAGACATGTGGATACAAAAACAGACTTTGAGAGGAGACCCCGCATCGTCAAGGTTTTCACCCGGACAGGCACTGGAAAATCTTATATGAGCTGACAGGCTTTGTAACTGTGTTTAAGAAAAAACCCCACAACAAAATGGATGAGATATCATTTCTTTAAATATGATAAAAAATCATTTGCGCATATTTAATTGACACCTTAACCGCTTGCATTTGGGTTGAGGTTTAATTCAAATAGATTTTTTTCTGGTAAAATGTCAAAATGCCTTCAAATGTGCGCAAAAAGATGGTACTGTTGTCGGTCTTGACGCCTTTTCAAGCTTACTTGAATTTTCTTCACTCGTAGCAACATGAATGCGATAAAAGTTCAAACTATGCAACCCTTACGAAACTCATAAACTATTAACCTTCCCTTAAAAATAGAAAGTCATTAATTTACTGTGACAAACTCGCAAGTTCTCATGTTGAAAAATGCAAATTATATTTTTTACTGTCTAAACTATATGTGATGTTCTTCTTTTCGCAAGTGTCGCGAGACTTGCACGTGTCATATTCCTGGTGATTTTTCAGAAATAAAAAGGAAAAGAATAAGCCTAGCAGGCTTGTGAGCAGGCTTTTCTGATAATAGTAAGCTGGGAGAGTGGCTAGGAGGTCAATAACAGAATGAGGGGTGCAGGTAAAAGGTGACAATGGCGACAAATAAATCGAGGGGGGAATGGTCAAAACAACGTTGTACAATACTTGTACTTAATGGCTAAACAGAAACTGCTACTGCATACATCCGATAAAGTGGCAGGCAATGCTTAGTTGCTGGGCCATGTTAAATGAAGGGATGTCTGTTAGCATGAAAGTTGTGGAGAGGGCACAACTAACTAATGTATGTTATGACACTTGTTCCTGACGTATATCAGTGTTATCTATGTAAACGCCAATCATATTCAGCAAACTCACTGGTAATACTTAACGTGCTTCAAAGAACGTACTGCAATGACAGTGGTTGGCATCAACAACAACAAAACTTAAAGTTGTTATATAATTACACAAATACTATGTAACAAGTGAAATTTGTCGCACAGAACGGAGTACACAATATATAGGGGCTGACGTGCCTCAAAACATGAAAGTGAGGCTCAAGCAGAATGTTGAGTTGACATCTGCAAATCAATGATGCACCCATGCTGGCTTTACATGTACGAATTCCAGAAAGTGACGGTAGAAAAACGTACAAAGGATTCAGACATTATTTCTCGGCATGTTTTATGTGTCATGTGTCTGGGAGCAGTTGCAACATTTCTATCGCACAGGTACATACTGAAATTATTAGATAATCAAAATCTAAGTTTTTGTGTAGTTTTTCTTTCGAAACAGAGTTTATATGTATTGGGATATTTACTAAGTCAGTATGTTATACTTTTGAGCAAAAGTGAATGTTTTTCTCAGGTATTTCTTTTGCTCTATCGACCTGATATAAATATTGTTATATTTCTGCATTTCCAGTATCAACCAGATCCCTCATCCTTCAACATTTTTCTACAACGGGGTTTGGTTGCAGTTTACAATTGGTATAATATTGTGAAAATAACATCTTTTTATTGTTGTCTAGCCTCTTCTCTAGACGTCATTTCTCTGCATGAACAAACGCAATATTTACAGGGCCATCCCTCCCAAGCGTCCAATCCTGATACTGTTTGAAATCACACCATAGGGATTCAGCATGAAAGAGAGTGGAGTCGGTGTCACAACTCTGAACTTGCGAAAAATTAAGAATGACGAGACTAAGGAAAAGATGAAAAATAATTATTGCAAGGCAAAGTGACTGTGCAAATGTCCAGAACACGTTCGTTGTTGATAAAAATTGAGTGGTCTGCTACAATAGCACAAGATCACAGCGGCCGTTTTAAATCAAGATTCACACACACTTGTATAAAACCCCAATATAGTGAAATCATTAGGTAATAGTTGCCAGGATCTCCATCAAAGTTCTCTGCTATGTACGGGTGTCCGTTACATTAAGTTGGCCTAGGTCCTAACCCTTTTTATACGAGGGGTGGGATAATTTGATACTAAACAAGTCTAACCCTTTTTTTTCATGGTTAAGAACCATACAAAGCATAATGTGAATATGTGTAGGGAACTGTGAAGACATGATAGAAAAAAGGGCAAAAACAAAACAAGGTTAAGTCAAGAGAAAAGTTAATTCGAATATTCATATCTATCAAGTCTATGACAGAAACCAATAACAAAACAAATAAAATTAAATTAAAAAAACGTCACCAGAAAATTGGCGTAATAGCTTGATGATATTTCAAAAAGGGGAAAAAAAGAATTTAGTGCAAATCCTGGATTATCTTAAATATGTCTTGCAGGAAATGCTAACTGAAAGCAATTAAGTAATTCGACTTTTACTAAGTAGTTTGGTCTTTCATCAACAGCACTTCTGGTAATTTAACAGACAAAATACCCCAACAGACGAGCCAGAAAGCAATAAATACACCATGACTAGCAATATATACATGGATCAGTGGTTGCAAGAGCAAACCTCTCATTTTTCAAAATTCTTCATTGTCATTGTCAACATCCGTCCTTAAGGGGGAGCAATGATTGTGCTATGGGCAAAGGGCCAAATTGATAAAGATAGAAATAATACGTTGAAAAGATGTATAATATATTTATTAACGGCTGTTTATTTTACCATGCACTTAACTTCACATGTTGGCAATTTTTTTCCCTTTCAAAGTTTAAATATATAGCAAAGTATTGAAGCCCATTAACCATTATATGAGCCTCCCAAAGTCCAACCCTACGTCCCCGTCGTGGGAGGTGGAAACAGGTAACGCTGGCTAAAAGGGCTCTGGTGAAGCTGGTGGGCCAATCCCCCATCAGTGGATAAAACGGATTACAGAAACGCAAACAATCAACAACACTACCGGCAACCGTCGTCGAGGAGCTCCTCCAAGAGGAAATATGATGTCAGCTAGTGAAAGCCTTAGGGAAGCAAGAAGATGGAATCTCCTTTCGACAAGGAAGCCAATCANTAACGCTGGCTAACAGGGCTCTGGTGAAGCTGGTGGGCCAATCCCCCATCAGTGGATAAAACGGATTACAGAAACGCAAACAATCAACAACACTACCGGCAACCGTCGTCGAGGAGCTCCTCCAAGAGGAAATATGATGTCAGCTAGTGAAAGCCTTAGGGAAGCAAGAAGATGGAATCTCCTTTCGACAAGGAAGCCAATCAGATTAGGAACATGGAATGTGTGAACTATGTACGAAGGAGGAAAGAGTGGGAATGTAGCAAAGGAGATGAGGAGCTAAAAAATTGCAAGTGCTAGGTCTATGTGAGACCAGGTGGATAAACTCTGGGGAAACCAGACTGAGGACAGGAGAGACCTTGCTCTACGCAGGTCATGAAGAAGATAATGCACCACACACGGAAGGAGTCAGAATCATGTTGTCAAGAGAAGCAGCACAAGCCCTTATAGGATGGGAACCAATCAACTCAAGGATGCTAGCTGCTAAATTCAGGACATCAAACAAGAGAATCAGACTTAAAACCATAATGTGTTATGCCCCAACAAATGATGTAGATGTAGATGTCAAGGAGGACTTTTATGACAGGCTTCAGTCATTGATAAATGGTGTCCATGAGAGAGAGAGAGATGCTTATCCTTATGGGGGATTTCAACGCAAAGATTGGACAGGACAACCACGGCTACACAGCAGTCATGGGGAGATATGGACTGGGTACCATGAATGAGAGCGGCCAGATGTTTGCAGACGTCTGCACTAAAAACAACCTAGTCATCGGTGGATCAGTCTTCCCTCACAAGGATGTCCACAAGATAACATGAATGTCACCGGACGGAAATACTGAAAACCAGATTGACCACATATGTGTAAGCAAAAAATTCAGAAGATCTCTCCTTGACGTTCGCAGTAAGAGAGGAGCAGATGCAGCTTCAGATCATCACCTGTTGGAAGGAAAGCTACAACTGAAGCTTAAAAGGTGCACTAATTCATTCACATGGGTGAAATTCAACATGGAGAAATTAAAGGAGCAGGAGCATGTGCAACATTACCGGATGACTTTAAGAAACAGATTTGAGGTTCTGCAGGAAGTGGTTACAGAAGAGGAAACTATAAAGGGATATTGGAGCAGGGTCAAGGAGAACTGGAAAGCAACATGCGAAGAAGAAC
>RDPX01000176.1:851069-868119 GCA_003991215.1 Morbakka virulenta | reverse complement strand
GCCATCATGTCACTGAAAAATGGCAAATCAGCAGGACCAGATGGGATCCCAGCTGAAGCACTGAAGGCAGATGTTGACACTACAGCAGACATGCTGCAGCCGCTGTTTGAGGACATGTGGGAAGAAGAAGAAGTTTCTCAAGGTTGGAAAGAAGGGTATATAGTGAAGTTACCACAAAAGGAAAACCTGCGTCAGTGTAAGAATTACAGAGGAATAATGTTGCTATCTGTTCCAGGGAAGGTCTTCAACAGAGTTTTACTAAACAGAATGAAAACGGCTGTTGACAATTGGCTCAGAGATGAGCAGGGAGGTTACAGGAACGAAAGGTCTTGCACTGACTTGATCACCACTCTTAAGATCATCATAGAGCAGTCTCTTGAGTGGAACAGCTCACTGTATGTGAACTTTATAGACTTGACTTCGAAAAAGCTTATGATAGTTAAAACAGACAGGCACTATGGGGGTTGATGGCGCATTATGGGATTCCACAGAAATACATAGCTATCGTAAGGAACGCCTACGAGGGTATGGCATGTCAGGTCCTTCATAGAGGTACTGCAACAGAGAAATTCAGCATCAAGATTGGAGTTAGACAGGGATGTCTTCTCTCCCCATTTCTCTTCCTTTTGGCAATTGACTGGATAATGAAGGAGTCAACAAAGGACAAAAGGAATGGTATTCAGTGGACCCTTTGGCGTCAGCTAGACGACCTAGATCTTGCAGATGACATTGCTCTACTATCACACACACACACACACACACACACACACACACACACACACATCAACAGATGCAAGACAAGACTTCAACCTTGGAAGCGAATGCATCAAAAGTTGGACTGCGAATAAACAAGGACAAGACAAACGTTATGAGAATAAATGCAAAGAAGGATGACAGCATTAGGTTAACAAGCGGGGATATAGAAAAGGTTAGGTCATTTACTTATCTGCGAAGCATAGTAGATGAGACCGGCGGGGCCCATTAAGACATCAAGACAAGAATAGCCAAAGCAAGGACAGCGTTCAGCCTCCTCAAAGTATGGCGGTCAAGAGAGATAGCACACAACAAGCAAGCTATATGTATAAAATTTTAAGTCTGTATGTAGTTTTGTGTGTGAGGTCCGAATGGAATCGCACATTATGCAACATGGAAAGCTCAAATTTGCTCTTTATGTATTTTGTAGCTCTGGCATACTGGCTATGTCATTTTTCGATATCGCCTTCAAATGGCTAAAAATGAGTGCGTGTGGGTCCCTTATCAAAGCCAGAGCTACGATAAAAAATATAACCAGGCAGCGTAGAAATCTCACATTTAGTGACAGGTTACTTTGGAGACATGCGGTGAACAAAGGCAAAATTAATTTTCAAAATGACCACTAAAGCGGCCAATTGGACTATAAACGGACCCGTCAGCCTTTCTTCAAAAATAGGGCCTACAATTCAATGATTAATTTAATCAAGTTGTGCAACCCAAGAAATAAAACGTGAATTTTGTCAGCTTTCGATTTCAATTTTACGTATTTATTGCAAGAGCAACGATGCAATATTACTTTGACCACTCGACCAAATGCCACAGGCTCTGCAGGGTACTTCAGCTAGATATTAATATCAATATTTTTGCTGCTTAGTTTGGAAACTGTGTATTTGGGGTTCTTGAGTTTTTAGTTTTTGAGACGCCTGGCCATAACATGAAACTATTTTTTATGGCAGTATCCGGTTGACATATCTTAAAAGACGAAGCTTGTTGCCCTCCTCAGCAAAGAAAGTTTCAATTCAAAAAAGCAGCAACATTACATTCATGGTCATTTTACTACAGTTAAAATGACTTGGTGAGAAATAATTGTTAAATATACTATTGCTTTAAACCTTTTGTCTACGATTTTTGAATTGAAATAAGTTTAATCTGAATAGCTCAGCCCTCTTGACATGGCGATTTAAGTTACAAATTGGGCTCTGTTAATGACGATACAAAAGAATGGATATATCACAGCATCAGAATTTATCAGCCTCGCTTCAGTAACATACAAAAGAATTAAGCTTTTACTGCTTCAAAACAATCTGCTTAAATATATTTTGATCATGCAATATGAAAAACAAGGCGTCGATCAGACAGTTAAGATCCACAAAGTGGCTGATGTCTTACACAACGTTCTTTTTGTTTTACACTTTCAATAAAGAAGAACTAAAAAAGATGACTGATGGGTCTTAACATTGGATTACATCGAAGTTAAAGACAAGTCACCCCTGAAACAATGATGTATCTTTACTATTCTCTCTACTGTGAATTGAAAAAAAGATAGTGTAATTGACTTTTGCAAATAATATTACTCCGTCTTTGGATGAACAGAGTGAGAGGGAGGGAGAGACAGACAGGCAGAGAGGGGCGAAGAATGAGAATCTCTTTCGTTACAAGATCCCACATAGCGATATCATCGAAGACAAATAAAGTGTTTATCATATTTAATTACAAAAATGGTAGTCTTTTATGTAAAGATGACGTTTGTTCTCAGGTAGTAAATTCTTTCGGCATTAATTTAGCCATTTCAACAAGCGAGAATTATCCGCCACAGTCACACTTACATTGACCTATCTTTAGAAGAACCAAGACGCAATCACTTTCCGCACTGTGCTTCCTTTCGATAAAGACTTTCTTGCCGGGTAAAATTAGGATTATTTACGACATTTCACGGTAGTAGCAAGCCAATGTAAAGCAAAATTTAGTACCGTATATTTCTTATCGTTTTACCGAAGGGTGGAGGATGACTGTCTGTTCCCATTAGGGTGAATGGTTTCTGAGCCAAGTCTTGCTTTCCCTGATTTTCTGTTTAAACATATTAAAAGGGCATGTCTACCTAGACTCGGTTCATTCACATTCAGAGGAGCGTTACTTGTGTTGTGACCAACAGTATTTAGGATCCCTTCACTTCCGTCTTCTTTCTTTCCTTAAACTGAAAAAAGAATAACCTGGTAACTGAAAAACTAAGAATTTTTACCTTATTTTGTCCAGCTTTTTTCAGAAGGGCACTATGAAATTGAGGCGATAAATTTATAGATAGGTTCAATAAAATGGAGTTTGTTTGCTCTTCCCATTTCCCGTTTATACCACAACTACTTGCACCACAATGGCTTCAGGTAAACTTTATGTGCTTCGGCAGAATGTAGCAATGCAGTTTTATGAAGCGGCAACAGGATCACTGGTATTCTATAAACTGACACTGAATGGAAGACTTGTACGCATCTGCTACACAGAGTAAAACTGAAGGCATAGAGGAGTTTGCAAACACAAGTACTCCAAAAAAAACCCCACAACAACACACCTCAACCTCCACGCGCTTAAATTGTAAAGAGGAGTACATCACATGTGTCCGTTACACACCTTTCACAGGTGACATTTCTTGTAATTAATCATCAACTGATACGTTTTCAATTATAGTAAAATTATTCATATTTTATGTATTTTCCCTTTCTCAAGCGATAACTTTACAAAAATACAGAATAAATTTTGTAAGAAAGGCACAATTTGTTTTTCGTACAGGGCATTTCGTAAACGTCAAAACTTTCTAGGTTTGTTATAGCAAATTTTGTATTGTGCTTTTTCCAGCTGTTCTGTTAGTATGTAGTACGTGACCATCGTGATATCCGTAATATAATATTTCCAACACATATTCAGACTGTCTTCACTACTTTTTAAAATAGTAATCCCCTCAGAAACCATAATTTTACAATTAAAACTTGTTGTTCAATTCCCTCCGGTCACGTATTTCGCCATAACAAATCTGTAGGAAAACACGACGATATGGCCACCGCAGGTAAAACAGGTAGAGAGAACAAGACAGTAACAATCGCGAGAGAACAAGACAGTAACAATATTGACCAGAGACTTTCGGGATTTTAGCTGTAATGTGGTGCAGAGAATTAGGGTACAAGGAGTTTGACTATTTCACCATCTCTGGAAAAAACATGGTAACTCCAGAAAAGGAATAATTCAAAACTCTGTCAAATTAGGATGGCTCAAAATCAATTACTTACTGAGAATACGCAGGAATTGTCATGTCGTCCGAATAGACATACTTCTTGAAATAAAAAACCCAAAGCTGATTAAAAGACCTAAGGAAACCCGTAGATTAATTGATGACAATTTCTCGAAGGGCAGATTTTCGTACAAGTGGCACAAAGCTCAAACATATCCATTGATACCTTCCATTAGTTGGCATAAAATATTAACTAAGACCTGTTTGATAACGTCGTTTTTGTACAGATATTTTTGGGGATAAAGTAGTAATCTTCTTAAATTATGTCTATAATCACATGCCTCCAAACCAACCCAGTGTGAATATCATGGCAGCCAAGTATGAATTCTTTGCTATCAAGTGGTGAAAAACACCTGCTCTGCATCTGTCAGGAAATAAATAAGTAAGCGCAAGAGAATGAGAACAAAAAAAGGTCAAATCCTTTGCAGCATTGGATAGTCGACAATAATGTATTTCTTCATTATCATTGGGTTATCTGTAGCACATCACAAGACTTGGTGCTCAATTTTCCTAAGTACTGAGCATGTATTAAAACGTAAGCAACCACAACGTTTCTTGAGCACAACCTTCTTCTGTATCTCTTGCTCATTTTATTGCTCCTGTATCTCTTGTATGTATCTCTTGCTCATTTTCTCTCCCTCGTATAACTTCGTATGCAATGCTTCTTTAGTTCAGTGTTTTATTCTCTTGTTTAATTTCTCCTTCCTTATTCGTTGCTGTGTGTTGTAGTTTGGTGTCCAGATCCATTAACTTTAAACACCACACTAGGCAGGGAGGAAGCAATGGCACAGAAAAGCAAGCATCTTTCTATCAACCCCCACGGGACCTTAGTTCTTCCATAATTCACCATGAATGTCACTTAGGCCTTGAGACCTCTTGTGCTAGGCTTTTGACGCTTTTATTCTCTTTGGATCTTTGTTGGAAATCCTACATAAAAGCTACCAAATCAATTTCCATGGAAGTTGGCTCTCGTTAATGGACACAGGGTAAGTATTCTAGACCTTTGTAAATCTTTAATGCAACTATGTATGTGATATTGTTGCCACATCTGGCCAGCTGTTCCTACTTACCCATCCGAATCTTCTGGACCCAATAAGATGTCGTCTGCCTTGTCAGAGACGCCAACTTGGGTGCAGCTAGAATTGTAATCACCTCGCTGTGATGATAACAAAACCTAATGGCACGCTGTAAACCCATCAGCTCTTAAACGTAGGTAAGAGATCCTTCACTGTTATATGAAAAGCCGTAACTATGCTGTGGCTGCATTCTACGTCGGCAAAATGTCATTATTAAAGGTCAAAAATTTTGCGAAAACAAAAACTACAAAAAGAAGCCCTCTTCCCCTTATCGTTCAAACCTATTACATTTGTGTTCTAGTAGTAGTTGATGAAGGCAAGATACGGATATCAGTCGATGAATCTGTACCAATTACAACTATCTTAAACGACCATAAACTTCTTCATTGCGTGACGTGCCCATGAAACTTTCCTTCCACAGGCAACAGCTAAAAAAAATCAGTTCTGTACAAACGAAGAAAGGGAGGGTGGGGGTCAATCAAAATACACTCTTTCCTTTCAGTTACGAGAAATAGACATATATGTACAGTTCAACGTTTCAATTTGAAATATACCCCGTCATCGACGATATTGACCTCCCCTCACATTTCCATTACTAAATTTAGAGCAGTAAATCACTGACTTATAGTGCTAAAATTCTGGCCTTAGAGCCAATGTATACCCCTTTAATTCAAATTATTAAACAAAAAATCTAATTTTTTTAATTTAAAATTTTGCTGTTCCTGAAAAACTGATTTGTCTTTCCCTCTGCAAGCTTATCTTGAATTGTCAGGATGTCGTGAATCTCTAAAAAGAAAACCTTACAAACAGACAAAATAAATTAATTCATTTTTTTTTGTTTCTAGTTTCAAAGCTTCTTTCACATTATGCGCAGGTTTTGTACACCAAACCAAAATAAATCTCAGATGACTGATGTAAGATGATGTAATGAGGTCGTGATAACAAAGCAGAGTTCCAGCATTAATATTGTCTTAACGTACTTTATTTCTGTCTGGCAGCGCCGCAGATTTTTTTCAACTTCCATTTCAACGAAAGTTCAGTCTTCACGTGGAATATACAAATTTAAGTACTCCCCAAGATAAAGAGTACATTTCTCTGAACGTGTGTCTCTGTTTAACTTGTGACTGAACCGTTTGTTTTGTGTCGAAGTAGACACAACGTATATTCGAGATTTCTGTATTCAAGCTGTGATATTGTCACAGCTCTTCAGAGAATACATGGGAGGTGGAATTAAACCTTGGGAAAATTTATTCCGTGAAATTTTTATATTTTGTGGTATCTTTCTGTTTTGGTTTCCTAATTCAGTTGAAGTTTTGGTAAATACCCGATTTCTGTCTTCAATTATAAAAGATATAGTTATAGTTAAATTAGTTATAGTTTATGTTAAGTTTGTCAGTAATGAAATTTGTACTTTGCTTCACACCCCTTCCCTTCCTTTTTTCTCAAACATAAAACACTCACATGCAAAATATTGTAGAGACCAGAACATGGGAAACAAAAACCAGATATGGTATTGGTAAGGAAAACATAAATTGGAAGGTTGTGCTTCTGTTGGTTTGAATTTGAAATATTGAAAATGTTTGAATAAGCTGTTATTTCCGGTTAAGTGAGTATCTTTGTCTCGTGTGATAAATGCAGTTGGTGGGGTCTTCCTTCAGTATTATCTATGGTCCACTGGTAAGGTGTTTCTATGACTTTTGATATAGTCTACTTAGTTGAGTTTAACACTTGTCTACCCTTGTCTTCTGGCAGGGTGTTTTTATTGTGTTGGATTTAGTGATGTTAGTTGTATTTTGGTGGTCTTTTTAGAGGGTTTTGAAAAGATAAACAGCCGTACTTTTCCAGTTCGGTGGGGGTGACAAGAAGCGTACTTCATGACGTTATGGCTGCAAAAACAATAATTAATTAAACTGAAAAAATGACCAGACCATAGGCACATCAGTTAACGTACCGAAGTCTTTTGACGGCCGTCACTCACTACAGATGATCGAAACATGTTTTTCAGACTTAAATAAAGATGCTAAAGCATGATAATTGAACGGGCACTATATTTTTAGATATCAGTATTAATGAACGCGTGCATCAAATTTTCACGAGTTCGGCCCGCACGTGGAAGGAGGAGTCATTTTCAAAAGTAAACCCACAAATTTATTAGCTAAATCTCTTTCAAAATTCTGAGAGTTGTCTTCTTAATATGTAGTAAAAACTGGGTCTTGTACCCTGTTTTCTCAATCAACGAAAATAAAAATAAGAATATTCCAAAGTGAAGCTTTATATCCCAGAAAACTACTGCTGAATTCATAAAGTGAGTACAATACTCCCCTGATACAAGTTGTAGTCGTTTTTATCGATTTCACTTTTATTACGAAGGATGTACACATGCAAAAAATTTCCATCAACATTCTGTCAAATTATTAAGAAAATTCTCTGTATTTTGGGTACCAATCTCAAGAAGTTTTACAACTGGGAAAGTAATCATGAACTTTATATATCCACCGAAGGATAGAGATCTTATTAAAATTTGTCTTAAATCCACAAAATATTCTAACCAAATCAACAACTGTATTGGCTTTTCATGACAGCTGCTCACTAAAGCAAGTTAAACCAGTCCGCATAGCTAAAACTGTCACAAAGTTAGTAAACTGCAAATCTTGTTCACATCCCTTATATCTTTACCAAATTCTCTTTTAATTGATGAGTTATAATGCAGCACTGTAAGTACAGTTAAGTCACAGAGATATGCTTAAATTTCGACTAAGGACGTCTTTTGTTACTATTCTCCCAATTTTGGTCTTCTTTTAACAGTACAAACCTATAAAAATTAGACAGTTGTGTCTATGGTTAAAGAAGTAAAATCATAAGCTCGGCCGATCGACAGAGTTTCTCCAACGAGACATGGCTTAAAAATTCTCGATTTTGTGGACTCAGTGGCTTAAAGGGTATTTATCATGTCGTGAGTCGTAAGCTCTTTCTGAGCTACATTTCAAGAGACATTTCTCAGGCTGTGTTAGAGCCTGACGATGTGGGTATGTATACACATATACATGGTGATGCATTTTCTTCGTTCAACAAGACATCAACAACCTACAATATGACTTGACGAAACATCTATAACACCTCTCTATGCTCTAAATTTCTTCTCTCTTTTATATCTTTTTATATTCGCCTCTCTCCCCTCCATCTTTCTCTCCTTTCACGCTATTGCTGTTATCTTCGCTTAGATCAATGCTGCTGGGCAGCCGTGTCGCGTAAATCATTTCGATTTTAAATGCCCGAAATGGTTGACATGGTCATCGATTGATGATCCATGATTTCTGTAATTACCACTAGCCCATTACTCATTCTTTTATTTAAATCTATCACATCTTATTACGCTTCTTTGTCATTCCTCTTGCCATATATATCTTTCCATAAGAACCATTCTTACTTTCTTTTGTCATTTATCTGCGAAATATGTGTGTGTGTGTGTCTCTGTGTGTGTCTGTTCTACTCGTTGTGTTGTTTTTCGTATAGTCCTGCTGCTTATTCATGTATGTGTCGTTTCCTCATGGTCATTAATTTAGCCCCAAGCATCTTTGGCTCTGAGTGTTACACTCTGATACTATATATATACACATAGAGTTTTTTCTTTCCCTCCCTTTCTCCCCAGTTTTCGATCATGCCTTTTTCTTCCCTTTCTTTCAGCTGTTCTCTCTCCCTTTCTTTCTCTCACTTTTTTTCTTCATTCCTCCATCCACCTCTATTTTTGTCTCCCGCTAATTTTTCGTCTTTGCTTCCTTTTCTTTCTTCCACTGAAGCCAAAAAATAGAAAAAACTACCTGTTACGCCTGGCGACGTATAAGATAATGTCTAAGATTAGTAACATACTTCAATGGTACAAGTTAATGACGTATTTGTTTCAGATATTCATAGTTAAATGGTTATAAGTCCATACAACCTAATGCTTTACTTTAATTAGACCATACAACCTAATTCTTTACAAGGGCCGCTGAATCACAAGCTCAGCTTCATTTAATAGTCCAATTTCATACTACACAGCAGTATTTTTACTTCCTTCTTGGTTGCAGGATTTATATGAATATCAAGTCTAGAATGCATGATCAGACAAAAAGTATGTAATTCTGAGTCCCAATTAACAGAATTTGACAGCGTCAAACATGTCTCAACGGGCAGTATAAATAAGGCTAGAGAGCAGAAGACTAGCTGTAAATGATAAAAGAACCAAAGAATGTAAAATCATTGTCATAGCAGTGCCCAAAGTGATAGGAGCTGACGCAAAAGAACAGGAGGTGGTGGCTTTAAAAACTGGACAACTAGCTAGGAAAGGTAGGTATTAAAGTAAAAATAGAGCATTTATGAAACTATGTTACTTTAAGTACCCAGAAAGTATCCATTTATCAATGTGTTTGTGTTTCTTGGAATTCTTTTGTCACGCCAAAATACGTCAGCGAAATTTTCTTAAATCCAGGGGTTTTCCAAGTTTGACTTAACTGCAAATCATCTTGTTTCCAAACAACATGAAATCTGCTTCAAAATATAGTATTACTGTAGTTTTTCATTGGCTAGGGTATTTTCGTTAGATAAGTACGGCAAGCGTGACGAAACTTTCGAGCCAAAATATGCAGCTATTCTCAAGAAATCGGCGTTTAAACAGGTCGACAGACAGACATACACACACTCCTCACTTATGATATGGATATCGAAAAAATCAAAATGAAGTGTTTCCATGGCTTTTCTAAATATGATTGTAAAGCACAAACACAAACGATCGCTAATCCACTTACCTTTTCATATCCGCCTCTGATATTTTCTCGGTAAAAATACCAAATATTCTACGAAGATCCTATGAAAAAAAATTATTAAAAAGGTACAGAGAGAATTACGGGTGTGTTGCGTACCTAAAGCTGCAATAACACTGGTCAACAAAAAACATTACGGTTCTGGTATAGTCGACTAATCCTTGCATAAACAAGGGTGGAGAATCTGAATATGGCAACGGTTAAGCCGTATCGGGTCTACTTTTTTAGAAACTTGCATGCCCAATTTATAACCATATCGGTATGTTGCTTATAATACTTTATCCAAAAATATTATTTAATTACTTATTAAAACGTTCAGTTTTTAAAAAAATCACTGAAAGGCAACTGATCACTACTGTATGATAATTTATAACAACTTTGACTGGTGGAAGGATGGAACGCCGAAAATGACCTGGACCGAATTTGGTATTTGTAGATACTTTACCCCAAAAGGTATAGGGAAACCAACAACAAAAGCAGTTCGAGTAAACTACATGTTACTCCAAATGTCCATTAGGAGACAAGAGCAAGAAATGGTTATCTCATACGGCGTGTAGGTTCTCTATTTATCACCTATGAATAGAAGAATGGAAAACGAAGCTCGGGTTTAGTATTTGCTGTACCAATGGTGTAGCGAAAAACAAAATCCCATAGTAACAACTGTTACTTCTGTTTTAAAAACATCAAAGGAATAACTGTCAAGATAAGCACTACGATAAAATGCTGCGTTATTCCTTTAGCGATAGGACGAGTACCCAACTGTAACGAATTATCTCATCCAGTTCCTCCTGCAAAACAGTAACTAATCCTCGACCCTGATTTCAGTACCTACCCTATTGATAATAGCTACTAAGACGAACAAGAGGCAATTGAACCGATTCCATTTAATAAAGCTCCCTTCACGATTTGATTACAGACGAATATTTGTCGAAAAATATTGAAGAGCTCTTGGTGCCAAGTGTGGAGAAACGTAAATTGCAGGAGCCTGGGGTCTGCAACACAACCACTCGTAATAGGCGAACTTAAAAATGCACAATAACCTTTACTACAGTGAGGATGTCTCTCATTCAACAACTCAACCAGTGTGAGTTCGACCTCATATTCAGGCATTCTGATCTGATGACAAAAAACGACCATCAAAACTGAATTTAGTGCTATAAAATTAACAAGACATATTCACATGAGAGATATTCACATGAAAAAGCATTTTAAATGTTGATCAGTGTTACATTTCCATGTTTAGAATCCTTTTTAATATCTTTGAAAGAAAATGTGGCTGTGAATTTAAGGAAATTCTGATTCACAAATGCAAAAATGCTTATTATGTCAATATGCCTATCGAATATTTTAATATTTTTTCTTCACCAGTATTTTCGCGGTTCTGGCGTTCGACAACTAAAATTTGGAGGATTTTCAGCTTTGCAAAAATAGTGGTCAGTTCAATACTCACATATGCATAAGAATGAATGACAAAATGGTATTTAAACTTGGACAGCTGTAATACGTGGTAGTTTTTCAGCGGCCGTTCCAATAGTAAAACGCTCACGTAAGGTGTACAGTGAGCATACAGAAATTGCATATCTGTAATAAAATTGGGGGCTTTGGATCTCAATAACAAAATTGTCAGGTTTTTCGTGCTATACAGAAATATTGAAATTGTTTCGGGGCTTAACTGGAGATTTTTGAGGGTTTTTCATTTTGGAAAAAATTATCAGCTTAACCTTCACTACCAAGCATTAGCACGAGAACTTCAACATATAAATACCTCGATTTCGAAAATTTTCGTGCTTTACGAAGAGCAACAAAAATAGTAACGCGAAAGCACTTGAGAGCTTTTCTGCGCTTGTTTGAATTGTTAAATGGTAATATTTCCCCAAAATGTAACATCAACATGGAGAAACTGCATCGTCGTCTTGCAAGTCGAATAATCAGCGGGGGGACCGCGTTCCACAATGATCATCGTATTTACTGGGTATAAACCCACTTGGTTTCTATCCTTGGGTTTCTTTTATAAGGGCGTGGGCACCAAAATAATCTCCATCAATTACATAACTCAAGGTAGCTATTATTCAGGAGATCCGTAGCATAACAAAGGCAGAATATATCAGGGCAATCGAAAACTTCGCTAGACGGCTTCAAGTATGTCATTGGAGACGAGGCACAGATTTAGTACATGTATACTTTAATTCTTTAATAAGAGATACAGTGAACACCCATTTCAATAGTTATCAGTACCGCTTTAACGAAAGCTACAAATTTCCCGTCTTTCTTTTCTGGGGCAAATATTTGTAGATAGGTCAAATTCATACCGAGATACCCTGTATTATAACACACAGGTTTTGAAGATTTTACCCTGAACACCATGTATCCTCCCATCCAATGCGTATATTTAACAAAAAGGGGGAATTTGTGTAATTAGAGTAAAAGACAATTTGGTGTAACTAAAGTAAAAGAAAATCAGTGTGATAAATGCTGAAGCAAAAGTGACTTTTTCACAGCAAGAATATTCCTTGTGTGTGTGTGTGTGTGTGTGTGTGTGTGTGTGTGAGTGAAGCACATGTTTTTCCGATATAATCGTAAAGTGGCACAAAAGAGATCTACTATCGCTTTTTTGACAAAAAAACCAAACAACTATAGAAGATTGGAACCAGATTGTAAGCTTCACGTGACAGCAGGCAAGGCTTTTCTGGCACTGAAATGGTATGGGAAAACCTTTTTACACGGACGTCCACGAACTTTACCTCCCTACTCAGCCAGCCGCTTGAATACGGAGGAGGCAGAAACAGCACAACATCCAAGAAGTACGTTACGTCACCGCTCCCATTCTGTACCTGGAAACACAAATGCTGGGTTATTTTCCTAGAGAATGGCGACTAGCTGGACTGCCATAGAAACTCACCTCTGATAACAATGTTTAGGATCTTCTTTTCCTCGCAGTTTTCTCAACAAAGCTTTATAATAATAAGCGTATGTCTACTTGCATTGTGGGAATAAGAAATGGTACATCTCCTGCGAATTGTAGAACATGCAAATTAATCTAACCTGTCAACAGGTATTAATAGCATGTTTATCACCAGGTGGTGAATCATTGTTTATGTTTGCATGTTTTAACATGAGGACTTTGCTAATACCCATATTATGTTCTGCATGCCTTTCTTGAGACCACGTGTTAGTGAGAACAATATTAATCCAGCATTAAAAAATGTCACTGCAACAGAATTTTTCATATGATCAGGTTTGGACCAAAGTGCTAAAAATAGTCAAATACAAAGTAAAATTGTGGAGTATTTTATTATATTTCCCAAGTTAAATGGAGGCTAACGTATGATATAATGGAAAAATATGGAATACATTATTTTGGGAAAAATACAATTTTGTCGGAGCATCAAGCTTTGGTTTTACAAAAAACCCAAAAAACAAAAAATTCTCAGCATGTGAATTCCAGTAAAGTTTGAAAAGCACCCTTTGTGTTTAGATTTTACAAAAAATGAGTCAAATTCATGTGCTAACAATGTTTCCAACAAATAAAACTTAAATATGTATGTATGTATGTATGTATGTATGTATGTATGTATGTATGTATGTATGTATGTATGAATAATTGTGGTGTGGTTATGACAACACCCATCTACCGGATCCCCAGGTTGCGGATAGGGGGAGGGTCTCCAGATATGGGAGTCAGCGAGAAATATTGAAATAAGCCGTCACGGCTGAAGATATCGGCAGCAGGATATCGGATGTACAGCTGGCAGTCATCAACAAACCGACACTTTGGTAGCTGTACAACACGTCAAGCAGATGAACGATTTATCGTCAATGGTTGAGGTGAATAGCTTCAATTGACGTTACTGCGTTTGGGAGTGAGAGACACCCAAATTGCTGNGTATGTATGTATGTATGTATGTATGTATGTATGTATGTATGTATGAATGTTTGTGGTGTGGTTATGACAACACCCATCTACCGGATCCCTAGGTTGCGGATAGGGGGAGGGTCTCCAGATATGGGAGTCAACGAGAAATATTGAAATAAGCCGTCACGGCTGAAGATATCGGCAGCAGGATATCGGATGTACAGCTGGCAGTCATCAACAAACCGACACTTTGGTAGCTGTACAACACGTCAAGCAGATGAACGATTTATCGTCAATGGTTGAGGTGAATAGCTTCAATTGACGTTACTGCGTTTGGGAGTGAGAGACACCCAAATTGCTGTTGTACCACCTCTCTAAGAGAAGGACACTCAGTGAAATCTGCGGCGGATATAGTTACCAGTTACCTTGCACTTCCATGTCATTGGATCGTAACTGTGGATGCTCAGAGGGGGGGTATATGTGTAGTATAAGCATGTCATTGAGATCTTTTATGTACAGATATCTTTCCAAAAGTCCTGTGGCGACGGAGTAGTGGCGACGTGTACAGACTTAACAAGTTGGAGATATGCAGTCACAATTCTACACACAAGCGCCTCAAAGCCTATCTTAACACTGTTGTTAGTTCTGCTGAACACGAACTAACATGAGTGGACATTTTTGCGACTGAGCAGCCCTTTTGCGGGACAACGCTGCTCACCCAGAAGCTGACGGCTGTTCAAACTTGCAGGGGAAACAAAATTAAAAAGAATACCATTAATACAAAGGAGAGAATAAAATTGAATAATGCTGCTTGGAATGTAAGAACACTTCTCGATCTAAGAAGAAAATAAACAACAGTGGGTATGAATGTCTCACTCGGCGAAGCGGTCGATATATCATGACCAATAAAAAAGGCGATGGGAGGAATTTGAGAAAAATCATATTGGAATTGTGTCCAAAGAAGAGTTTATATAAACACCAACCATATGATTACTTAGATTGGTAAGTGGCTACGACAAAAATTAAAGACCACAACAGTTTAGAATCTGCACTGTTATCATGAACCAAACCTGTTTACGTTCCTCGGGTTTATTACCTCGAACTGTCAGTTCCACTGTTATCTGCTTTGCATCATTGTTATAAATTTGTTCACATTCACATTAGCCCCACCTTAGGTTGAATGAAGGTTAGCGCAGGTGTTTCTTTGGAAATTCCTAGCAATAACCCACTAACTTCAGTTGTCTCTGTGTTATTTTATTCATTACTTTCGCTATGTCTTACTTGAGATCTTCATTCTAGTTCCTGTTTTTCGGTTGATAATAAGCCTTGACTTCTCACAACAGTCAACTATCCGCTGAGCATTTTGGCAGAACACAGGCTTCACACCTGTAAAGCAGTATCAAATGGTCTAGTTTACGTAAAAGAAATCCCGCAACCTTCCAGCCTATAAATTATTATTATACATGGATTTCGAATGTCATCTTGTTACGCCACTTCCACTTGTAACAAATTGCAAAGTCACGTGACCTACATTTTTTTAAACAAAGTTTCAATCTATACAACATTGATACAGCGTTAGCTACCCCGTTTTAAGCACCTGAGTGTATTGTCTTTCCATCTGAAGTAAGGTCGACCTTTTTTTACTATGACCAGAAAAATACTTTTTGGTAGTTAATACGGGGACCAAAGGGTTTAATATGTCTAAAACATATATAAGATATGCCCTTAATTCTATTTTATTTAAACAAAGGAGAGAGCTTTCTCACACTTTTACTGTTGTTATTATGGCTTTTTCAATTAGTATGTGGCCAGATATAAATAGCATGATGTGCTTCTGGAAAACCACTACAACCACGCTATGGTCTGATCTGATCTCAACTGTAATCCTAAAGATTCAATGTTTCAAAGCATGAGTGATTTCCTAATAACAGCCATGCGATAACAGGATAATAATATAGAACCTTTTAATGAAGATAAATAGTGAACAAAGCCACATTTTTGCCCGCCTGCCCTTTTGTTGTAGCGTACGTATCCTTTATTGTGTTCATGACACAAACAAAACGCATTTCAGTAGAGATAGGCAGTTTTTGTTGAGTACTGTAACAATTAATAAGGCCTTCCCAAAAGTTAAGAATGCCCAGTTGTTATATGCTGTAATATAACGCCTAGGATGATTATTATTTACCCAAGATAATTATTTTTCTGGTAAATATAAATCCCAACAGACCCTGCAACAGGGGAATATTTACTGTTACCAAATAACGATAAGAATAACTGGCTTGTAACGTGCCGTAGTGGTCGTGTGTAAATATGGAAAAACTCATATATGTAATGAAAGAAATCATTCGATGTATGAAAGTTCATCGTGCTTCTTTACTCAACAAAATAAGGGGATTTTAAATATATTCTAGTACTACCAGTTTACTCTTTAATGAGAAAAATGACTAAAGATACACTACTTCCCCAATAAAATCAGTGGAGCGTCAGTTTATGGTGACACCGCATTTCCCCTGTATCCTTTTCACATTTATATCAAAATCTAAAATCAGAGTTAACTCCACCAACTCTAACCATAAAAATTTTTATTAAAGATCATCTGATAAGAAAATGAATGCACGAAACAAAAATTCATTTGTATCGCGTTAAGACCACGTAGAACAGCAGCTAGCTGCTAGTTGATATTTTTTTTATCTTTTTTTTAATTGAAAGATATACTTGCAAAAATTGTTGAAAATGATTAGGTTATTATCGAGGAAGCCCTCTTAGCGTGACGTCCCGCTTTGTATGTCTCGGGCTATTAGCATAATGAAGGCCACGGTCAGTGTCTATGAGTCTTAGTAAGAAAAAGGAGACCTAAGTAATGGTGCCAGCTTTGGTCAAGGTATATTTTACTGCCTGTTGCCACATATAGTATACTTTCCGGTGAGAGACAAAACGAAAAATCACGAACTTGACTAATATTCCATTTGTAGACATCATTTAATTTTCAAGAATACGTGTTTCCCTAATTCTATGATGTAATCTAAGCCTCGCTTTCAAAACGAGACCCGTATGGACAGATATTAAAGATTGCGGCAGTAGATCCTTAAAAAAGTAAACAAACTACTTCATTGTGAGTTGTATTTAAGAAGTTAGAAATATTACAAACCTTTTAGAAGAAAACATATTATTTATTTCCTAAACTACTGTTAAATCAAGAACATGCTTAATATTAATTCGAGTTTTTTTCCACCAGAAGAAGTGAAAACAGGAGGACGATCAATGTACTGCTGTGTACCTGAATGTGGAAGTT
>RDPX01000176.1:830644-842071 GCA_003991215.1 Morbakka virulenta | reverse complement strand
AAAACATCAACAGTTCCTGTCGTCATTGGCGCATTAGGTATGATCAAAAAGGGCACCCAAAAACACTTAGACAAAATACCAGGAAATCACTGCCTCCAGGAAATCCAAAAGATTGTCTTAAACAGCACTGCTCATATCCTCAGAAAAACTCTTTCCATGTAAACAGTATATTTTTTCAATACTTTTTTACTTTTTTTTAATATATATATATCTAAATTATTTTTATTATTTTTATAGTCCTTTTTTATAAATTTGAATTATTTTTTACCAAATTTTTATATATTTTTTTTACAATTTTATACTTATACATACACGTTCCTGTCAATACATTTAAAACCTTTACTCGCCTTAGGTCACTGGGTGTGACCCGGGTAGTAATTGTATGAAAACGCAATTAAAATAAACAGATTTTATAATAATAATAATATAATATTAATCCTATTTGTATTATACTTTCTTTTGTACTCCACATTTATTGAACAATTAAGTTGCTCGTAGAAACCTTTGCTTGTCACTGGGTGTGACCCGGTAAGTAATTGTAAATAAACAGCATTCATAAGAAAACCGTACAAAATAATAATATTAAAAAAATAATAGAAGCTAGAATCACATTTGAAGGATTGCAATGAAAACATCAAAATGGAAGTTGTACAACAAAAAGCATTGTTAGGATCAGTACGTATCCTAAGAAAGGTATTGTCGTTGTAAGACACTGGAAAAGTAAACTTGAAACATCTGGTGGCTTGTTGCTGCCTGCTTTCAAGTTAATTTACCGACATCAAGAACTAAAGTCGGGAAGTGAAACATTGAACATAATAATAACAATAATAGTAATAATAATATTGACTCAAAAGAATAAGACGAAAATTTCCAAGAATGTAGTCCACGAAAAGACTGAAGTAATAACTGTCCACCTTGCTTGAAAAGACAAGCCTCAAAGTGACAACAGAATACTAAAAAAAAACCCAACCTGAATTAATTGGAACAGCAATAATCTTGAGGTCAATTGTGACATCAGATTGTGGGCTGCGATAAAAAAAATTCCATTTAGTATCATGTGTAATTAGTAAAAAAAAATATTATTGTTACATGATTGTTTCAACCAGGCATCGTCGAGATTGCAACTATATATCAGCTTGCTGTATATGTAGACCGTAGTGATAACAATTTTGTGTTTTGGATGTAGGGTAAGAGTGTCTCATATGGTTTCTTCTAATAGCTTCATAATGACATCCTTCGCGTAATTATTGCTCATGTTGCAACTAAACTCTTAGCCAAGATAAACAAACCGTTCTCCAAGTTTCATGCTAGGGACTCGAACCGACTCGACCCGACTCGATATGGCAGATAGTGCACACTTAAAGGGTGGGGTTTTTTAATGGTGAAACAGTGCCATTTGTCAATTCGTTTTGGAAAATCAGCTTACACGCACAATTTTTGAAACAAGCTCAACAACAATTGGTTGTTAAATCCCTGATGTGTTATGATGGTTGTATCGCCAACTGTATCTACTACACAAGGCAAAGCTTACGATCATTCAACAAAAGTTGCAGGTCGTAGCAATGAAGCTGTATGATACCCCGCAAAATGAAATGGCAATTACAACATACACGGGATAAACTATGGTGACCGGCTTTGGTATTTCGTGATAGTCATTGACGTATTTTATTCGGATTTTGTCATTGTGATTCTTATTGAAACTATTTCATTCGGGGGTTTTGAATCATGGAAAAAGTGTTAGTGTCATAAGCATTTGGTGTGAAGAAAGTCTAAGCTGTCAAACAGATCTAATTCTGGCAGATCAGTTGTTTAGTCCTTTTAGCTACTAAAGTTGAATAAAAGGGGTAAAAGGCATCGGTTGGACATGTTACTTTTCCCCTTGTTGTCATAAAGCTAAACCTAGGCGAATCTGATCCCAATCCGATTAAATTTGTTATTCTCACTCCGGGCGCATCAGGCTAAAATCCTAACAATAAAAAGTCAAGAGATTTTCTTAAATAGCCTCAAATTTCTGTTTTATATTTTTATCCTAGTGAAGTCTTTTTATATTTTCAACGCCAAAACTCCGCCTTTTTTTTGTTTTTATTTTGAGAGTTACTAAAAAAAAATCCTGTCTTTAAGAACTCTTGAAAAACAAGTTATTGCAAAAATATTTTTAACTTGTCTCTTGACTATTAGCACCAGAACCCTCCAACCCACCTCAGTACCCCACCCTTAAATGGATCTAACCAGTTTTCAAAGTTCATTGGAAATTGTTTCTGTTGAAGGTGGTCACACGTAGTTTACCTAATCCATACGTCAACACTACACAAGTAATTGTTGTTGAAAATTGGTATTTCGAAACACAACAGAAGAGGAAGGAATGGTTGAAAATCCGTTTTTCTTGGCGCTACACCATCGTTAACGTCAAAAAATGTCTAACAGCATTGAACTTGACCGTTACAAAACTAGAAACCACAATAAACAACCTTAAAATTTAATTTTGCCATTTATATACAATTAACATTGTTATGTATAAAAAGTAAGCTCTTCTAAACTTCATTTGAAGTATAATTGTCTCCTGTAACATGTAGTCTTAGGGGCCTGGCCTTCCATTCTTTCAGAAATTAAAACCAGTACAAAACATTTAACTCCCTGGTTTCAAAATTCAATGTTACTAGATATATAATTTAAGAAATAAGAAACTCGACTTGGGCTACTGTACCAGTAACGAAAGCCCGCACAATATTCTAATGGGTAACCACTTCGTAAAAAACTGATCCCCGTTACTGTAACAAAATAATAGAAACAGCTTCAGCGAAGCGGTTCAAGGTGGTTTGTTTATGTCTACCAGTATCACCGATATTCCTACGGCACACTTTGTCCATTTAACAACAATTTTGAGATACAAAAATTACGCTACTCAACATCTATTAAGGTATCCTTGGATATTGATATAAGAAAGTGACCCAATCGTATGCATCATACAACTTTTAAATGTTTGATTGAGAACTAAGTACTGATAGCTGAAATGGTGAGGTAAATGGCCTTTAGTCATTCAATATTGCTTCAAATTCGGTTTCATGTCACTTCCGTTTTAGTTTTACTTAATTAATTAATTTAGTAATTTTTTCAATATCCAATCAGAGGTGTATAACTATATCCAAGCTGCGTCTGTGTAGGCGCTTCCGGGAAAATTTAATGAAGAAAGAAATTATATGAACCTGTTACTTACCCGCTCATCAGTTTGCTTGTGTAAGTTTTTTATATAAAGCTTATTTGATTGTTCTCCAGGTGTGTATTTAGTGAATTGGGGCATCGATAAAATATCTAGAAAAAAAATTGGAGACAAAGGATATGATTTTCGTAGTAACAAAGCAAATCTTTTGTGGCACACAGAGAAGCATGTTTGGCGCAGGCGTCGTATACACCGGCCAGCTCGCACCGAAAGTGGATGTTAAGTACTACAACCATAATAAAGGATGACCCCTTTGACTTGTGCTGGGAAAAGGCACGCTTAGTACCTTAGTTCTTATGCAATATTTACCCCTATGAGACCAGTGAGGAGACTAATTCGGCAGTAATTAGTTTGATACTCAACAAATATATGAACTCAATGATCTGGTAATTTGCTTACTCATAAAATGATGCACATCCTGTCTTGTCCTGAATATCCCTCCAGTCAGCAATTCAATGGCCAAGTAGTGGCATTTTATTGAACTGCCGTTCCATCAAGCAAGCAAAATAAGTTTGAAATTGCCTGCTCTTCGTTGTCCTTTTAATTCAGACAAACAATAACCTTCATATGTTGATCCAGCGATTGAGTAGATATAACGCCATTCAGACCTTGCAAACATCGGTTTCATCGTCAGCATTGCATATGGGGAGACACATAAGTGTCGCATATATTTCAGTTATTGGGTCCTTTTTTTATGGTTTCTCTCTAGCAAGACTGGAAGCCAATTCAGTGCAGAGGGTTACTTTTCTTATCTGAATTTTTTGTCTACATTTTAAAACTTTTTATTTACTGTTTTATCCCTCTCAAAATTCTCCGAAAACACGTTCACACACATAGTGTGGCATTTATAATTGAGAAACGAATTTTATCACAAATACTTATGGTTTTGGTTATTCGGAATATACGTGATTTCTACACAGGAGCTTACATTGTTTCGTCAACATAATCAGGGATAGTGGCTCTACTTCATTCAGCCTTCATTTTACTAAACAACACCCAACAGGTCTCTCATTTCTTAGCACTTGCCTCTGTTCCCTATAAGACACGAGGTCGGTCACATGACCACATCAGTTTCATTTTTAGTGTAATGTTCACTTCATGATGCATGAGTACTATTCTTATCACCTTCAATAAAATCACAGGCTTCACTAGTTCGGAGATGTAAAATGTAAAAATAGTTCATATGCACTTCTAGCCTAACACTTGTTAGGCTAGAAGTGCATGTCGCTCGAGACCAGTGAAAAGAGATCAAACTCACTCAAGCTATGGCGAGGTGTTGTTGCATATGATCTAAAAAAAGTTTTAGGAATCCGCACATGGTATTTGCTCGTGTCAGCGAATGAGCTGCAATCAAAGACCAGCACAAACGCCGCAGCCATGGTAATAAGGCAAGAAGCTGTTAAACCTAACACTCAAATGATATTTATAAGTGCACTTTCCTGTATTCTAATAACATGGTCTTACTCTACTTGCAATAAATAACAGCCACACAGGAAATACAACATTTCAGTATTTTAACTGAGAGGCTATGAGTTAGAGGTTAGCGCGGCTAAACCATTGTAACTGAGATTTTCGAAGACTTATTTTTCATGGAGGCAAAAATTCTTCACTTTATGGACTCAGTGGAAGCCAAAGATATAAAAGCTTTATCACGTTATGAACCTTAAGCTTACGATAAAGCCCTTACATCTACCACAAAAAGATGTTTGTGTCAAGAAGGGCATCTCCTCAAGAAATTTCCTATTGTTTCAATAAAGTTCCTTATTATGGGGCCGTCTGGGTCCAACAACTCTGTAAAGCATGATAACAGAAATCCACTCCCTAAACAGACTGCAACGTAGTTTACTGCAGGAATCCACGTCCTGTTAAACACTACCTATACACGTTACTTGTCTTTTATATCGAACTGCTGTAAAGAACAGATACGAATAGAGCACTTTCAATTCATTTCAAAATAAAAAACTTTCTCTATTCAATGCTAATATTCAATATTTAAAATTATGTGGGCCTTGCCGGTCCTGCAAATTCAAACCGTTCCAAAGGAATATGCTCAAATGCACATACTTTCAATTAAGATGCTTAAATGAAAATATGTATTGGCATAATCGACAATGCGATGAAAATCAGCTTTTACCAAATAATATAACTTAAATTTGTTCTTCTTAAGAAAGTAAAAATTGAAATTATGCTTTGTGGAAAATCAAACAAAAAAGACCCAAAAAAACTTTTTATGTACCCTACAAAAGTATTAGATAAATTCCCTCAGTCACTATGCTTTTTTTGGGATTAATGAAATGGGAAATTCTACGACATAAAAAAATATTTGAAATGTTAGGATACCAAGGCAAATGAATGTCTCTGCCTACTACATAGAAATTCAGAATACTACATCCATCTATTGTCTATAGTCGGCCCTTTTCCATCTTTCGTTGGGTTACCGACTTTCAACCAATTTTTGTTTTCCATCTTGTTCTATCCTGTGCATCTTCATTTTTAAGGTCAATCTTTCCAGCATCTTTTCCATCTTGTCTCTCCACCTCACTGGAGGTTTTCCTCGTCCTCTTCTACCTTTAACTTCAAACATCACTGCTCTCTTTACACCTTCATTGTCATCTTTTCTCAATACATGCCCATATCATCTCAGACAGCTCTCTCCGTCACAACATCATCAATTTCAGACTTCAATCCAGTCAAACCCATCAAATATTTTTTTCAGAATACTAAAGAAATTGAAAAACATAATCGACTTAAGCCATTTACAAAATAAAGATGCTTCCAGTCAAGACGTAGTGCGGGGCAATAACAATAATTATCATACAGTCAAAGCTGCAGGAAGTATTTTCAATCAAAAATTGTGTTATTACAGCTCTCTCGTGGACGGCAGCCTTCAGAAAAAGACTAAAGTCGAGACGTTCGTCATCTATTATGAAATAATTAAACATTCTATGGAATGGAAAGCAATGGAGTCTGTGGATTCAGCCAAGTGACCCTGATTAATTAGTACTGGGACTAAGGTGAAGAAAAAGAAAAAGAAGAAGAAACATTCTCAAAGAACAAGAAAAAACCCCACAAAACAGTACAATAAGACTTTCTCCAGTTACAATCTCCAAAACAACATTTCCATTTTGGAGAGAAAAACCAAAAGCTGAACTAGAAATCGGTGCTTTATCATGCCATAAGTCATAAGATTTAAAGAAAACTTTGACAAAGTCAAAGAACCCAGTCCCATTTGAAAAGAGGAACAACATAGTTTACAGACTACATTCCAAGGAGTGGCTTACCTACCTCCTTAGGTGAATCAAAGCTTCTTGGGTTAATGAAAAACGAAGCACAACTCGGCTGTTAAAAAAATGACACCAAGAGTCATGAAATAGGGAAGCACTGATAGGATACCAGATCACACCTTCCTTTAACTGGGAAAATAAAACGGTTACGGACAAGAAAAACAACACAACAACAGAATAAATAAAAGAAACAATCCATTTCCTACAGCACAGCAATTACATCAATAGTATAACTTACACCTTTTCAGAAATATGCCTCCAAGCAGTAATGGATGAAGTGATTAAAAACATTGAATAGGTATTAATATTAACGAATACATGATACGCAATTTCAAAAAAATGATCCTGCTAGTAGTGAAAATGGTAGTGCTGGTAATGGATTGCTGGTTTTACACTCTTTGGTTGGTCCTAATAACACTTGTTGTTAACAATTACCCGTTGCATTTCAACCGTGATTTCAAAGTCTATTTTTTCGCTCTTTCATCAATTGCCACCAGCAGCAAAACACAGTATAGTTCATTTTCCTTCCAACTGGTACAAGGAAACTTTATTCGGATATAAATAAGTTTTTTGAAACTTATATATTCATTGCCACCTGTAATTAAAAAGTCAAATATAATAATTAAAATAAAAGCATTTCATGTCATCTCATCTTCCTTTTGTAAAAAATATGGACAGAAATATGATGCTCACGCTTAAATAGATTCTTTACCCAGTAAACAAACAAGAACATTAAGGGGATAAGCCCTTGTTTACTTCAGTATTACTTAGTTTGCCAACAGCAAACCCAATTGACAATAAAGAGCAAATTATGCTAGTGGTGGCTGAAGAAAACTTTAAAGTACAAATTTTATTAAGAGTTTAAGATATATACCAATAATCATCATTAAACAAGGAAAAGCGAAGTTAAAAAATTTACAAAAAATCCCTTTTATTAACAGTTAAGACCTATGTATTATGATGAAGACATATATCCCAACTAAAGCCTATAATATGCTCAGACTATTATCAATTAAGTCTTTAGCCTAACCACAGTGGTATATTGAAACAAATAAGGTGGAATTAGGGTCTCTTCTGTACTTTAGTTATTAAATCATTTAATCACAAATGAAAAGATTATGCTTCCTACTCTTACTTAATTTAAAAAAAACAAAATTGTCCCGCGGGATTATGAGCTTGGTGTATGTATTTGATAGTAGAGGGGAAAAGAAAAGAACAGTGTAAAATGTTTCAAGTTACAGTTTAGAATGAAACAAATCAAGGCACAGCCTGCACAGGGGGGTTGGGATAAAAAGAGAAAAGAGAGAAGTTAAAAAGAGAAGAACATATTTTCGTTTTATGCAATTTTATAGATCTACAGCAAAGTAACGTTCAAAATTTGTATTGGAATAGTTAGAAGTAAGAGTTGCGACAGTAACAAACTTGACTCCCTATTAAATCCCTTAGAATGGGTCTTTTCTCGTAAACATGTCCAACTCTGAAACTGAATCCTCTATCTATTCATCCATGGATCGATCGATCGATCGATCGATCTACCTATCTATTTATTTATCCATCTATCTATCTATCTATCTATCTATCTATCTATCTATCTATTTATCTATCTATTTATCTATCTATCTATCCATATATATCCATCCATCAATTCATTGATATCCATCTATGTATGTACGTACGTATGTGTGTATGTATGTATGTATTTATTGATTTATTAATATCGGGTTTTAATGAGACAAAACCCGGGTAAAATAAGAAAAACACAGACTGTTCCCTTCAGAGACCCTTCAGACGTTGTAGTTGGTTCTGTAAAAGCACTAACTTTTGCTTTGGTACAAAGCTGAAGTTTATGGCAGTAACAGAAATCTTAACAGATACGGAATTCATCTGTTAAGCATTGAACCTTGCTGTATGTGATTTACTGACATATTTAGTAAAGCAGCTTCGGATGCAGTCAAATGAGTTCACCTCAAGAAAATTTAAAACACAACCTAATAAATAACATGCTTTGTCTTGTCTGTAAAAGGGCTACCACATTAGCTTTCTTTCAGATGCTTAGAGTCATAAAATTTTTAATTAACTTGCTTTATAATTTTGGGCATACTTTTAGTCTTTTTCTTTCATTCACAATTTTTCTTTTCAATGATCAGTGTTTCTTTCACATTCCAGCAACCGCATGCAGACTATCAGGACAGCTGTCAAAAAGGGTCCACATTGTTGTTTACAATTTACGTTTTCTTTTAATTAGAAAAAGTGGCTAAACAAAAAATAAGGTATGTTTCTTCACTTAGAATTAAGTTATCACAAACAAAAGCTACATGCCGGGCCACCTGGCAGCAATACATTGCTCTACAAATATAAAAATATCTGTTTTTAATTAAGTGGATGTACAATTGAATCTCTCCATCATAAAGCTGACGTCCTTAATTAGTAACTCGGTTGTTTGGAAGTTGTGCCCTAATAGCCACGGGCACTGGTTCAAACCCAGTTTGGTGGTTTTCAACAAGCTTGTTCTGGGGTAGTTCTTTTAGCTTTCCAAGGAGCTTCTTTTCTTTTTATGTTGCTTTTCGCCTGATCCTTCTTCGATGTAATTCATTTGCTATTCCTGCTACTTTCTGTCTTACATCTTTTAATTTAGACTCAAACTTTCGAATTTTTCTATTTTCCTTCTTGTTCTTGTTCTTGTTGTCGTCGTCTTTCTTACTCTTTTCCCGTCATTTTTCATTCCTAGTCTTTTTTCTATTGTTCTTGCCATTGCATATACAATATCAATCACCTTAAACATAACAATTACTTTTAAATATCTTTCCAATACTTTGTTTGTTCGTGCTCTCTCTTCTTCTTTTCTCAGTTTTGCTTTAATATTCATCAACCTCTCTCTTTCCTTAATTTTCTCTGTTGCAGTAGTTAGCTTGTGATACTTGTTCAAAAATCTTGTACCTATTTCTCTTGTGTCTTACACCTCATTATACAGGTGCATCTCCTTTCTTTCATGTCTAACAATTTTAATCAAGTTGGCTTTTATCTCCAATGTCCAATTAGAATGATTTATCCTACTTCCGGTTTTTGCTGAAATATTTCCATTTACAGCATTATTCTCATCAATGTTTCCACTAGTCACAGGATCCTTCTCTGTCTCTTATTGAATCTTGCAGCGTTATCTCGTAAATTCTGTTTTGATATTCTTGCTTTTTGTGGTAATAGTTTTACAATTGTCTCGTCCATAAAGCCTTTAACTCTCTTTCTTTCCTCTTTATCAATCTTGACTAAAAACCTCTTCTCCTCATCAGTGTACTTTGATAAACGATGTCTAGTTGGAGCTTCTTCACAGTCAGCATTTATCATATTTGCTACAGTTGGTCTCTGAAGTGCTTCATCGATGTAATTGGTTTTTGGTTGAATCTGAATGTAATCTAAGTTTCCCATAAAAGTTCTTGACATACGCACAGGATAACAGTCCATCCAAAGTTGCCCGCTTCTCTTGATAAATGACTTTCCTGGTAATTTGCTTCAGTTTATCAAAATTTAAGCTGACTACACTATCCTGTACTCTGGCATTGAACAAAAGGCAACTGAGCAGGAAAAAGTCACAACAAAGGATTTAGAATCTGACCTTCAAGGTGTCAAAAAAGGGGAAGAAATTAGCTCCTTTCTTTGAACGATGCTAAAACACAACACAATTGTATCTCTATAAATCTACCACCTGCCCTTGCATGGAGTGTTTGGATTTGCCATGTATGGGGCAGGTGTTCTACCATCTCATCTTCATGTTCCTAAACTTGATAAGCCTTTGCTGCTACTCTTCAACCTTTGTCGCGTTAACAGAACGTGGCTTGTCTTAGTCTTTTCTGTAGCTATTACAATAGGATTATTCCGATGAGGTTTCCTCGTTGGTACTACCTACGTTTGTTGCATCTCGTGTGACCCGTTTATTTCAAAGTCTTCATCCCCATGCAGTTGTTGTCCCTCGTTGCAATATATCTTTCCACGGTTGTAGTCTTTTTTAGGATGTCTTCCAGGATATCTATGAAACTTCCTGGTCGGTTAATATTATATTCTGTCTAAACAAGATTTAGGCAGAATATAATATTACCCGACCAGGAAGTTTCAGAGATGTCCTAGAAGACGTCCTAACATATCTAGGATCTCTGGGGTATCTCTGACACTTTGTATGCCTAAGTGATGTGATGGTCTCATTAATACGATTCAGGTTGCACTTTCCACGAAGTCTACATGATATCCTAGAAACGTCCTACAATTGCTTGGGGCTTCTCTGACACTTAATTCTACGTGATGCGGTTTTAGCCTTTATTCATTAATGTCGATTTGCATCCCTATTTCTGGAAGTGAGCTTTAAACAGCAAATTTTAGTTTCTTCCGCCAATCGAAGCTCTTTTAGTTTTCTTTTTCTTTTTAGCGCGCTTTAACTAATAAATAACTGGGGTTTTTTTTAACAGGACATCTGTGATAACAGTAAATATATGTACATAGTGTATATATGAAATGACTGTAGATACATCCTGTAAAAAAATTCGTATATGATAATAATAATAATAATAATAATAATAATAATAATAATAATAATAATACAGAATATGGATATAAGATCATGGACAAGATTATCAATCATCTGTTTTATATGGATGACTTAAAACTTTACGCTCATAATGATGGTGAACTGGAAGGGTTGTTGAAAACCGTAAAATCGTTCAGCGATGACATAGGTATGGAGTTTGGTCTAGATAAGTGTGCCAAGGCAACTTTTAAGCGAGGAAAACTAATTACGTCTGAAAATATAGAGTTAGATGATGAAACCGTAATAAAACAATTAGATCAAGAAGGAACTTATAAATACCTAGGAGTAAATGAAGGCGATGGTGTACAACACTCGAAAATGAAGGAGAAAATACGAAAAGAATGCATCCGCAG
>RDPX01000176.1:786898-803645 GCA_003991215.1 Morbakka virulenta | reverse complement strand
CATCTACATCTACATCTACATCTACATCTACATCTACATCTACATCTACATCTACATATACATCTATATCTACATCTACATCTACATCTACATCTACATCTACATCTATATCTACATCTACATCTACATCTACATATGCATATACATATGCATATACATATACATATACATATACATATACATATTCATATACATATACATATGCATATACATATACATATACATAAACATATACATATACATACACCTGTCCAGTGATGTTCTTGTTTTCTAGAAATTCCTAGTTGCATAACGGTTGGTTACACTAGAGGCATATGGTTGGTAATATCAAAGGCACTTTGAAATACCAAAGGGATACGATGAATTCCATATATTTATTTCAAAGGTTTCAAAGTCAAACATTTCTGTAAGAAAACAAAAGAGTAAATGCCTTCCACGCTGCTAGTATGCTACCTTTAAAAAGACAGATTAAAGCCTTTCGAGCAATTTTCCTCTTCTCCAATGAAGGACTGAAACTGAAGATGTAGCACCAAATCTGACTTATCGTTGCTCAGTACAACCGGTTGATTGTTTTGCTCAATTCTGGTTATTGCATCACGCAGACCTTGTTTATTTCATGCAAACACCAACGTGCAGTAAATTCACACTCCAAGTTTCCTTTGCTCTAATACTTAAAATATTTGTTGGTTACAAAAATTAGACAGTATAGCTATGGACTGTTGGGAAATACAATTTCAGCCTGATGAGCTTGACCAGTGAAAACATTTAGTCACCTGGCAAACAACAAATTATATTTGGTCATTTAAAATGAATAATCATAAGATTAATTTCCGTATTTTTACTAAAATTCTAAAGCAAGACAATATAGAAGCTATGGAAATGTGGTTTTACCATCGTATTTACGGAGTTTCACATGAGGACTGAATCACTAACGAAGAAGTTAGGAGAACTAACAAAGAAACGAACTGCTGCACGCAGTGGAACAATGCCAACTGAAAGTGCTCAGACACTAATGAAGAAAAAGCAAGCTCAAAGATCCCTGCCTAAATGGTTCGATGTATGGATGGAAACAAAGAGAGAGGGAAAGAACAACTCTCATATCAGCGTCATACAAAGTTTATACAACGCAGTAAGAAATCAGACTATATCGAAACCAATGTGAAACCATGGTTCACTAGATGGTTCAAATGGAATTATTGCACTGTAAGGTAAAGAAGAAGTTTCAACATTTGCAAAAATCCCCAACTTATCCATATGGTATGACTATATATATTCCTATGCTGTTCCAATACTGTAAAAACCTTGTGTTTCACTTTTAGGTATTAGCACATTTTCAAAGTGATTGCAGCTCGTGCGTCTGATAAAAGGTATTTAAGTGTAAAACGTTTTGTGTTACAATTACAATGTAAATCAAAAATATAAAATAACAAATTTAGAATCATGACTGTCTTTAGGTTAATGGTCTATTTGTCTATCTGTCTAACATCACAAAGTTTATACAAAATACAGTGAATAAAACTGGCTTTGCTATAATAATGATCAGCTCACTACTTTTCCTGCATAAAAATCTGAAAATTCATCCATTTTATCTTCATTAAAAAAATGGAAATTATAATACAGTATTAATTGACAAGAAGCATTTTTTGCGCCTGCTTTCAGTATTTGAAACAACAGTGTGTGTTTGTTTGTTTGTCTTAACGTCATTTTCCGCAGTAACTGGACTCAGACAATGCCCTTCAGAGGGGCAAGGTATTGGCAGTGGCTTAATGCTTAGTGCAGTTGTACTGTAACCAAGAGGTTCCAGATTCGATTCCCCCGAGCGGGTAAAAAGATTTTGGAACTTTACAAAAGAAGAAAGCCATTGGTTGGCGTTAGGAAGGGATTGGGCCAGGAAATTCCTCATTGCCAAAACAAAGTTATATATATATATATATATATATATATATATATATATATATATATATATATATGTGTGTGTGTGTGTGTGTTTATCCTTAAGTGGTTGTTATTTTTTAATTTTCATTTTAGGGCTCTGGTAGAAAGTATAATTCAAACTAAGATTCATAATGAATCGAAGAAACCATTGTATTTGAAGTCATAATGCCATTTTTTGTAGACAAATTGACTTCATTAATTGCAAATTTGAAGCCCATTGCAATGCTAGCTCAAAAATAAATTTAATTTATCAAGTCACTAATCAAATGTTGCTCAGCCTACAAAAATGAACAGCTACCCAGTTTTTCCAAAATTTAATTCCTTAGAATTCAAAAATAAACTCGACAAAAAATGTCAATGCAATCAAAGGAGAAAAAATGGCCAGCAGATGAAAAAACCCAACTCATCAACATTGAATGAAATTATATTGGCAGATAAAAAAAAACTAAGAAAAAAATATATAAAGAGTTCTTTTTCAGTGCCTTTATAAATAAAGCTAATTGCGAATGTTTTTCTGATGTATTTCTGAGAACCGTGTCGAAAAAGATTTTCTCTTCCCTCATCACAATAAAAAAAATAATTAAATTTTAACTTTGTTATGTGTCAAGTTAAGTTCGTCTCTAGTATCCGATACATTATATCCTATATGAAACAGATATTCTAAGTCCTATCTGAAAAGTTTAAAATTGAAAGAAGAAAAATACAAGAAGGTCAACATTTTACAATTTACATCATACCGGTATAAAAACCAAAGCTATATTTTGGAAAATAAAACACGGCTCAGACAAAGTAGATCTTTGTTGCCTCTATCTTTTCCCTAGTAGTTATATGAAATGAAAACCACAACGGATAAAGACAAAAGAAACATGAAATATCCTTATCCTCCTGGTGAGCTAGTTATTGTGTGATCTCTTCATGCTTGAAAATGCAACCAATATTTTCGTAGACTTCTTTTGAAAAAGAATACAAACAATCAACTGAGACCTGCAATTGTTTTTATGCTTTTTGCTTTGGTTATCGTTAGAACGACGTCGTTGAATATTGATTCTCGCTCTAAGTGCTGTGCCTTTGTTATCATGCTATATTAAAGATCCATTTAATTGAAGTATCTTTTATCGAAAACAGCATATTTGCAGCTTTTGTTTCATATCATTGGCTTGTGTGCATAAAAAGACACACACACACTCACACACACACATCGAAACTAATAGTTTCACGATCGAAATATCGTGAAACTATTAGTTGCAATCACAGTTCTTATTTTTCGTGTTTTATCTTATCTTATATATATATATATTTACATATATATATACATATATATTAACAAATGAATATGAAATGTCATCAACAACAGTGCTCTGCAACATTAAAACCTAGGAGCTATCGTATAATCATTATTTGTATACAGCTGAAGATTGTGAAAGACATGAAACTCTGAGTACTGTAAAGTTAGAGTTTTTCTTACTCGTACATCTGATTATACATATATATAGTATATATACATATATATAATATATTATATATATTGATGTCTAATTTGTCCACCATGCCTAAAAGAACTCATGAGACCTAGCATTGGTTGAAACAGGTCTGTTTCTGGTCAAGAGGTAACACCCATAATGTTTATAAGTGAAATCTTACATTGGGGTAACATATTAAAACTTGAAAGTATACTACACGTTTGTTAGAACCATGATGATTAGTTAAAACTAAAGACTGTCACAGATAATTGCAAAATTCTGGCGAAATAAAAGATGATAGGTAACCAAGCAAGAGATAAAACCAAACAAAGTCGACTAATCTCTGATGAAATTTTGTAGTCTGTATTGAATTAAACTCTAACAACAAACTGAATATATGTTTCAATATGGTTCTGTAAGGTTTCTTTCTTTCAGTTTTATTTGAACTGATGACTATCGGTTTATCCAATCCTCTAAATCCACTCCTGTTTCTCTTCCGTTGTTGACAGCAAGTAGCTTGCAGCAATCAATTGCAAAAACTTGTCAAGTGTGATCTATATTATAGTCTCTTTTCAGAATTTAATGTACAGTTAAATTTGATTGCTGTGCATCAGTGTAACTTGTATTGACTGAAACATATTTATTTATAATGATACGCTTTGTTTTCAAGAATTACCAAGATCAAAGCTCAGAATAAAGCAATTTACATCTTATCAAAATATAGGTAGAAACGAGTCTTTCTTTCTTATAGAGTGCAACCAAGACAACAACTGGTAATAATAGTAAAGTAATAATAATAGGAGGGGTAATAATAAAGACAAAAGCATTCTGTAATAACAGTGTAAATATTATTTCAGGTAAAAAACAGTAGAATGACCCATACTTTAAAATCCTTGATAATAATAATAGTACTACTAATAAGGATAATTTGTAACAGTATTAGTAGTAGTAGAAGTAAAAGTAGTAGTAGTAGTAATAGTAGTAGTAGTAGCAACAGTAGTAGTAGCAACAGTAGTAGTAGTAATAGTAGTAGTAGTAGTAATAGTAGTAGTAGTAGCAACAGTAGTAGTAGTAATAGTAGTAGTAGTAGTAGTAGTAGTAGTAGTAGTAGTAGTAGTAGTAGTAGTAGTAGTAGTAGCAGCAGCAGCAGCAGCAGTAGGAAGCTGGGGAGAACTAAAAGAATGGGGTGCCTAGAAAGGATGTTGGAGGAGAGGAGCAAAGGAAGAAACAGAGCAGTAGTGGTGGTAGAGACCTCTAAGTCTTTCTTATGATCATAATCTTAAATCTTCTCTTAGTCTACCCAAGCAAAGTTTCCCAGGAACTCTTGAACTCTTTTTCTGTCCAGCGTCAGAGTTTGTGTTATAGCGCTAAATTTACCATCTGCTTTAGTTTAGTTTTTTGAATTGTCTTTTTGGCGTTATGCGTCAAATGTCGTGAATTGGTAAGCATTCAGTTTTAAAAATTGGGCCCAAGACAACAATTTGCTTCAGAGAGAGTAAATCCCCCTGAGAAAATAAAGTTTTTCGCAACACATTCTCTGTTTTGTTTTTACTTAGCAGAATATGAAATATTCGAGGAATATGCATACGGATCTGGTAAAATTGAAGAATATATAGTTTAAAGGGGAAGAAAATTTTACAACTGATATTACACACATCAAACGCGTCTTTTGAAAGTCGCGACGTTATCCCCTGTTTCACTGCCAGAACAAAACCCTATAAAACATTTATATTAGGATATTCACACAAGTATTTAGTTTCAGCAAAATAACCTGGTTCCTCATAAAATCTCTTTCTAAATCCATTGAATGAAGAGATAATTTCTTTTATTTAAGGAAAATGAAATAATCTGCTTTTTGTTTCTTGTTCAAATATTGTAATTTATAATTTTGCAGTGACCTATGTTCTCTCATATTTTAGATTCCCCACTTATGCACTCTTGGACCTGGAGAACATATTTTCTCTTTATGCTGTTGACGGATGGATTCTCGCAATCAGAATGTAATGATACGGAAATTTTTCCTTTACGTCATTTTGGAAATATTACTCCCGTAAATCGCATTTTTGTCGCCACCGTAGGTCTGTTTTTCAATTTGGAATTAAACCTACTCAGTACGATCGCAAACTGAAATCCGGATATTTATTTCCCTTATCCATACCGTTATTAGTGTTTAAATAGTTCATGTTGTTTACTTGTTCAAACTGTACGAAAATTGATTAAAAACTTTATTAAAATCTGTTTAGTCCTTTTATCTCCCCTACAGTTACCGTGATATTGCTTTCCTGTGCGCCAATTTCCATGCCATATTTTTGCCATACATATTCTAGCAATGCAATTTGACCTTTTCAATCAACAAACTTCAAAAACTTTTTTCAAAAAGTGTATACTGTCTTTAAACTAAAGCAATGCTTCATTCACAATAAATTCAGGTTTCAAAATGATGGTTTAAACCAAAAGCTGAGGTCGTCGTCCAACACCTCTCAGGTTCCTTAAAACAAATATCACTCCCTTTAAAGGTCTGATTTTTCTTGAATGGTCGTAGAACGAAAAAATAACATTCTGGACTTTTCTTTATATCAAAACACATTACAACAAAGATAATGGCGATGTAATAGTGACGCTCCTCAAGCGCTGCGTATCATAAAGATCATCAACCAATTAAGCCAGTTAGTTATCCAGCCAATGAATGGGTCATCAACAAAAGTGCCAGATTACAAAGTGACATTGACAAGAGAAAATGGGACGGGATGTTCAGTTGATGTATATAGAGTATGGCAAACACAAAAGAAGTCAGTTAAAAACTTGGGTTGCTGACAAAGTCAACTGATTGTGATTTTCAAAATGCTGCAAGTGGTACCATCAGACAGCCAGGTATAAATGCATAAGATTCTTTTGAGAGGCAACTTCTGATCACTTTCAATGCACTACATTTCCTTTACTTGGTACTGTTCCATATTTTTTCTGGTAATAAATTCTGGCATACCCATAATTTCTCTTAAACATTTTACAATATATGTACTGGAAATAAAAATTCTATTCCTCTTTTATTTTTATGCCATCAAAAAATGCTTGCTTTTATTGGATCACCAGTTAAAAATACGAAAGAACATTCCCTTGATATGCTACGAAGTATGGGACAAACTGTTATTTTTATCTTTTACTATGCAAATTGCATGTCAAGAATAATAAACGTTTTTTGGTTTCCTCTCTTTGCAAAATCTTTCTTTTACCATATACCCCCATGCTTGCTTGTGGCTACGGCATTCCGATATTAACTAGAACTCTACAATCACGGGTAGATAAACCAATATGCGTGTCGTGCAAGGCATTTAAAAGTTAATTTGCGAATTGTTACTGGAGCCACATTAAAAAAGGTTCGGTTAATAGAAGAAAAAACGTTACAAATTAATAAAAAGATTTATGCCACGATTTCTTGCATGTAACTTTTAGTCAGGTAAATATATCCCCATTATTTTGCATGGGCATGATGAAAATTGCAAGCCCACCATGTTTGGCTGTATTCAATATAATAACTTCAACTTTTTAAACGTTTCAACTTTAGTCTTCGTTAGTAAATATAACTATATATAAAACAACAACAACGTTCAGTTTGCTAGTGAGTATTCATGGGAAACCACAGGCTTTCGAATCGTCCAGGTCACTTTGAGAGAGAGGGTGAGTTTGGTGGTGTTGGTGTTGGTAGTTACAACGGATTGGTTTTCCAAGCCAACCGATACATATCAGGTCTTCCATAATATGTCCTGCCATCCTTGTCATTCCAAGGAGGCGATCCCTTATATTCAGGCCCTCAGTCACCGTAGGGTATATTCAATTAATTGCTAGTTTATGGTCACAGGAGGTCAGTTTGCTGGGTGGTTAATGGTTAAGGGTTATCACGAGTCACTTCCCAATAAGTATGTAGATAGGATACGTAGATTAGATACGGCGAGTCTTTTAGCCAATGCAGCTAAGCAAACCAGCTCTTGAAATGCAGTCAGATTTCAACATTTAACTCAACTCTTAACACTGTGGGGAAAATAGGAAGGGATCTCCACTCTATGCTTCCTACCTCTGTGGAGTACAGAGCGGTTTTTCCTGTATGTATGTAGCATTAGCAGGCTATCAAGGTTATGATTTAACAAATAAGGTTTGTTATCGTAGGTATAATTCACGGTCTTCGGTTTAGCAGATACAACTCTTCAGACATTGTTCTGAGAAAGGACATCATTGGTTTCTTGAAGATATTCGAGTTTAAAAAATTGATAACTTACTTGGAACGGGCACAATACGTGAGACGTTTTAATAACAAAGGATGTACACCGTCACGCCAATGGGCCTCAGTGCTAAGCAAATTTATACATAATCAGATTTTCTTTTTCACATGTTTGTTTTGGATAATTCATTTCCCCTTTATCCTACATAGCATTCTTTGTTGCAAAACACCCCAAATATATATATGTAAGCAGAAGGTAGCTATATCAATAATTTATTTTTTGGTTCCTCATAGCCATTTTTTCAGTTAATCCCTTAATCGTTTTGCACAACATGGATAAAAGTTACAGTTAAAAAAGGCCTGCTATATTCCTCCGGTCCGCAATAAAAAGCATTTGGTGGTTCTAAATTACTAAAAAAATTTTAGCAGTAATTTGGGACCATCAAACACTCATCTAAATCCATTATATCTCTTGCATATGTTGTGTTATAACACAAATAATGGTCAAATCCAGTTTGAAATTCTGTGGCATTATGGATCTTAAGGCGACAAAATACACATTGGAGGTTTTCATAAAAAACAAAACTTTATAATAAACTCACCGAAGATACTTCGGAAAAGGTAAGAAAATTATTGGTTTCATAAGTAATTTCCTATGCAAAGTTTGAATCTTGATTTAACACTAAGTTTAATTTACTCCGGAACTTGGAGGATATCGAGTACCATTCCAAGGACGTAGGGGATATGAACAAAGACAATGAAATAAACTGCACATTATGCTGCAAGTTTCTGTCCCCTGTAACGTTTTGTTGTTTTTCTTAACAAAAAAGGAATAGAAATGACGTGAAATTTCAAAACGTCTTCTTGTGCAGCCTTAACCAGGTTTCTTATATAAAAAACATGAAAAAATGCTTCCACTATTCAAACTCTTACCTTTCGAAGAAACCCTGTTAGCAGAAAGTTTTCGTCTACTAACGTAGTTCTTTTCAGAGTTGTTACTGGGGGTATCCGAATCACTGCTTTCCGTATCCTCGCTGTCGGAAACATCCTCCTTGACCGTGCGCATTTCTTCGAGGGTACTTCTATCATCGGTTGGTTGCAATTGTTCAGTGACCCCTTCTCTTTCCGGTTGTATGGTACCAAATCCTGGATTAATATTATCTTTTGAAGAAACATCATATATATTTGTCGTGGTGTCGGTATCGCTGATAGCTTTCTGTGAAATTCCAGGATTTTGCGTCGATTCGAAACTGGCTGCAATACTTGAAGCTAACTTAAACTCGATTCTTTTCATAATAACTTGTCCAGATGGTTCGAACACTTGGGTAGGGTCTATTTGTGCTTGCTTTTTCTTTGGTACATTTGCGATTGCAAGTTTCGATTCTTTTAGCTTTCTTTTACTTCCCAATTTTGTTTGGACTTTCGATATCTTGGGCGCACCGAACAGCAAACCAGGTCTACAAAAGCAAAATTTCGAAAAATATTAATTGCCACATACATTGGTCATTGAGTGCAAACGTATTTACTATTTTAATGGGAAAAACTACGGTACCTAAGATAAAATAAAACATTTATGGGTCGAAGAAACTATGGTTTGAGCATTGAAATCCTGAAAAACGTTAGCTCTAAGTTTACCTCTGTCACGTCTATGTCAAATAAGCCATCATCCTGCTATTTGATATTTTATGGGGCTTTTTTTATTGCCAATACTCCCCAATAACATTTTTTCAGCCTTGCACAACAATGCTAAAAGTTTCTTGACAATTTATCATTTACCAGTATGTTTTTAAAAAGTTTTCCGGATTCACCAGCGAGTTTCTGTTCAAGTTGTCGCGTACCAAATAGTGCATGTTATCCTTCCTCTAATTATGGTACTTAAAACCAGCAGAAATAAAGAAATGGAAATTACTTGGATACAAATTGCTGACTCGATTTCGTGGCTCTTTTAAGGCAAAGGCGATTAATCCACTCTGTAACATAAGTATATTTCCGTTGACTTGATAGAAACCTTTAAAATAAGAATCCATATTACAAGCCTACTGGTGAAACACAGAAATTTTACAAAAAACCCACCAGGAACATTTTTTGCTACAAAGTAGTAGTGAAATTCGACCAGTAAATCATACGCCACCATTCTTGATTACAAATTTGCGACTGAGGTAGCCAAGACTTACTAGCCTTTGGTGTTTTCACCATCAACATTCAAATAAAAACGTAAACGTGTTACTGAACACCAAATGACGCACGAGTCTCTATGTGATTACTTAATGTAAAAAATTGAGATTACAAAATCAATACAACATACAAGTATTGGTAAACTCTACAGGATATGCCTTAAAACAGAAAAAAGCCAATGCTTTACACGAAATGAATGACAAAAACATTCAGGCATATATGTCAACCTGTGTATTATTTAAAGAGGGTGGTATATACATTATGGGGTTTTCTAGAGATAATGAAAGAAATGTTAATTTTTTGTTTAGTCTCTTTATCACTGTTTTTAAGGCCAAGTCAACAACTACATCACAACATTTACCTCTTGAGTGTTTGAAAAAATTAACATCTGATAGGAATCTGAATTTTTTTCAACTTTCAGCACCTAGCGTTATTTGTAAAAATCCAAACTTTGCTTATAATTTTACAATTGGCAAGTAAGCGTGCGGCATTCCCCTATACTGACACCGAGTTTATTGTGAATGTCAATTCTTCATCAAATGCAGATGGTTATTAACATTCCATAAAAGGATACTGAAAAGCATACAAGTATTTTGGTGCACTGCAGTTATTTGCATCCACAGATGTCTTAAAAGTTCCAAAAGTTGGTCATTGGTAAAGAATGTATAAATTTCCAAGAGCCTACATAATCGTAAACAAAGCAAAAACATAACGAGTTAGATCTAAAGCACAATATAAAATTGCAATAGAATACTGAACCTGTACATTTCACCCAAGTCTTTTGAAGGTAAGCACTGGACTGTTTTACTGTATCAATATATAGATATAACTACAGACATAACTACATACAAACATATAATTTCTATTGATATGGTTTCACAGTTGGTGACTCAGGAACAAGCAGATTAGTGCATGGGAGCCGTGTCGTGACCAAACACGCACATGCATAAGCACACACACACACAAGAACCAAAATAAAAATGCCGATATTTACAATAAATACACCAAAACAGAATCCAGTTTTGACACCATCATTGATAAAATACTGTTTCATCAAAGTATGAGGTTTTATGCAGTAGCGAGTCTAAAAAGCTAGCGCAAAAAGAATATAAAAGAAGACACGACGGAGTTGCAAGAAGGATTCACTAGGACTTGCAGGAAGAACGGTTCAGAGCACGAACAGAAATGATATGAACATACTACGAAAGAGGCGATAGAAAATGATAACGTAAAAATTTCGTGGGACATCAATATACAGTGAGATAATGTAATTGAGGCAAGAAGGCCTTCCAGTTCCTGACCACTTTGTTTGGAACTGGAAGGATTATAAGAAGAGTACTAAAAATGTAGTGTGAGTGGAAAAATGAACCTTATTAGCCATAGGTCATTAGTCATGACTCGCCTAATAAGAAGATATGACGGCAATAGCATCAGCTTGACGATAGAACTTCAAATAATAATAATAACAATAATAACAATAATAATAATAATTAATAATAATAATAACAATAATAACAATAATAATAATAATTAATAATAATAATGTCCTGGGTATGACAATAAACTGTATCCGGTAGTGGAGTTTCGACGTGGGAGAATGAGGTTACCTTTTGCCACAACTACCTCCAGGTCACCCTTGGGCAAGGTGTAGCACCTGTTAGACTACACCGAGACTTTGAAATACTGGGTTGATGTCCGGCAGAGTTAAGTCTGTCTCATGGGCAGATGACTCTTTAGCCTTAGATGGCAACCCACCTAGTGATGGTGTTACCATTAAAAACACCCAGAAAGGAAAACCTGGATAACCAAATAGCCTATGTTTATGGAAAACAATCAAAGAAAATCACCCCGCAACCCTCATCTCGCGGTTAAACAAGGAACGCGTTCCTCAGTGATGGACCAGGCTGGGGTCGAAAAATGTACTACTGGGGCATATTCCTCCAGCCCCCAGACTCTAGAGGCTTTCCGTAATGAGAATAATACTCAAATAGGTCCTCTACATTGCAACGTTATCAGCCAAATAACACAGAAAAAAGACAGACGTGGTTACGGGAGGAATAGAAACAAGTCATGAAAGCTTATTACCAGGCACTTGAGCAACCATCTAATGAGAATAGCACAACCCATACCTACCAGATATGGAGATGGATGAATTTTGACAACAAAACTAACATAGATGCAAACAAACTAGCAAATGAAAGGAGAGACATATTAAAAAATAAGATTAACGGAAACCGAATTAGAAAATAAAAAGACATAAGGAGAAACCAGCAAAAAATAGGCACGGCAGAAAACGAAATCAGTACAAGTACAAATAATATAGCAATAGAAGATGATAAAGTGACACATAATAATAAAGGATATGTTACGCGCTTGTGTCAATCAGAACAAAACGAAGAAGAGAGAAAAACATTAGACATGAAACCACAAATATTAGACAAATGGGAGGAAATAAAATTCGTAGAAAAAAGAAATAGAGCTATGCTACAAAGCATCACCAAAGACCGCAAGGCTAAAGAATTGAAAAAGGCATCACATAACGCTCTGTAAATAATAAAGAAGCGACGTCATGAGCCATTAGACGTAACAGAAAAAAATGAACTGATGTACGCAATTGTCACAGTTATAACTGAAAAAAGGTGTCAGAATTCAAAAACAAATTACTTGGATGATAGGCGATTTATCGATTCTCGCAAAATTAACGAAAGATAATGGAATTAGTGAGAGAAAAATGAGAAAAATAATGAGAAGATACACTATTAAGAAAGTGGAAGACATAAACGCTGAGAAAGAAAAGTTAAAGCAGAAGATACAGGCAAAGGCTCAAAGAGTAGGAAGATTTGAGAAAAGGAATAAACAGTATCGACAAAATAGAATGTTTAAATCTAACCCCAAAGTATTTTACCAAGTACTAGGGAAAAAACAAATGGAAGTTAAAAAGCCGCCACTTTCAAAAGAGATTGAAACGTTTTAGAAAACAATTTTAGAAGACGATAAACGTAATGAGGTGGCTGAAGGGATAAGAACACAAGAAAAAATGCATGAAAATTCACCAGAAAAACAATGGAAAGAGTTAACTAGGGATGAAGTTACAGCACCACTTCGAAAGTCATGTAACTGGAAATCCCCTGGCATAGACAAAATACCAAATTTTTGGTTGAAGGATTGCAAATCCTTACACGAAGACCTAGCAAGGTGTCACAATGAAATAGTAAGAGAGCCCGAAAAAAGCCCGACATGGTTAACTCAAGGAATAGCATACTTATTGCCTAAAACACAAGAAACAAATAATCCAAAAAACTATAGACCAATCACATACTTGCCAAGCACATACAAAATATTAACACCGATTATCGGAGAGAGAACTTACAATCACTTAGATGAAAACAATTTACTACCAGCTGAACAGAAAGGATGTAGGTGAGGTTCGTATGGTTGCAAAGATCAACTTCTCATAAACGGAATGATTCTTGAAAATTGTAAAACTAAGAGAAAGAATTTGAGTACTGCCTGGATAGACTACAGAAAAGCCTTTGGCAGTGTTCCTCATAGTTGGATTATTACTGTAATGCAAATTTATTAAGTTTCACCAGATCTACTCAAATATATGAAACATAGCATAAATACATGGTAAACAACAATGATACTTAATTTCTCCTCGGGTTGCATAACAACCAATCCTATTAAAATTAAAAATGGAATATTTCAAGGAGACACATCATCTCCCCTCCTATTCTGCTTATCTCTTGCACCTCTCAGCAATCTACTAAATCACACAGAATTTTGATACGAAATTAACAAGAGACGATTAAATCACCTATTCTACATGGATGACCTGAAATTATACTCCAAGAATGATAATCAATTAGAAGGACTTTTGAACACAGTAAAGATATTTAGTGACGACATTAAAAATGCAATCTGGATTGGGCAAATGTGCTAAAGCATCCTTTAAAAGGGGAATACTGACAAATACATCAAGCGTAAAGCTAGATGCTACAACGATTATTCAAGAACTTGATCAAGAAGGCACATATAAATATTTAGGCATAGAGAAAGACAATGGTATCAAACATGCAACAATGAAAGAAAGGGTCAGAAAAGAATACTATCGAAGAATTAAGATGATCCTGAAAAGTGAGCTAAATTCATCCAATAAAGTCATTGCCATTAACACTTTTGCAATCCCAGTGGCAACATACAGTTTCAATGTAATTAACTGGNGGGCAAATGTGCTAAAGCATCCTTTAAAAGGGGAATACTGACAAATACATCAAGCGTAAAGCTAGATGCTACAACGATTATTCAAGAACTTGATCAAGAAGGCACATATAAATATTTAGGCATAGAGAAAGACAATGGTATCAAACATGCAACAATGAAAGAAAGGGTCAGAAAAGAATACTATCGAAGAATTAAGATGATCCTGAAAAGTGAGCTAAATTCATCCAATAAAGTCATTGCCATTAACACTTTTGCAATCCCAGTGGCAACATACAGTTTCAATGTAATTAACTGGCATATGAAAGAAATCACAAAAATGGATGCCAAGACGAGAAAGATAATGGCAATACACAGAATGAATCATCCTACAGCAGATGAAGAAAGGATATATTTGCCAAGAAAGGAAGGAGGCTGAGGGTTGATTCAATTGGAATGTGCTTACAAAACAAGCACTGCATGTTTAGAAATGTATCTGAAAGAAACAAAAGATAAGCTGTTGAAACAAGTATACAAACATGAAAGCGACAAGAAGTTATATTTGATCCAAATGGAGGCTAATACGTTTCAAAGGGAAATGGGATTACAAAATGTAGAGTACTGAAAATGAAAAAGCCATGCCAATTACAAAAAAAGTGAAATTTCTAAAAGAAACAGTAAAGAAAAGGATTATGATCAACATAAAAGGAGATGGAAAGAGAAGCCGCTACATGGACAGTACCCAGAGAGAATTGACAGAGCAGATGTCGACAAACAATTGACACATGAATGATTGCAAAGCTTAGGATTTAAAGCGGAGACAGAAGGTCTGGTAATAGCTACACAAGATCAAAGTTAAGCAGCACGATACTATCAGCACAAAATTACCAAAAAATGGAGCTAACCCGAAATGTAGATTATGCCATGAATTTGATGAAAGTGTTGAGTACATTATATCTGGCTCTCCTGTTCTAGCAAAACAGGAATATTCAGAAAGTCATGATAAGGCACTCGCGTACATTCGCTGGAAGATTTGTAAATACTACCGGAGTCAAGTCAGTAACAAATGGTATGGATATAAACCAACCAAAGTTGCTGAAGGAAATGTTACAGTATTGTGGGATATGCCTATCAACACAGACAAAGAAACCAAAGAAACAGGCCGGATATCTTAATCAAGGATAAATCAAAGAGTTTATGTACTTTATTGATATGGCTGTACCATCAGAGAGAAATGTTGCGACATAAGAGATCGAGAAGATTGCAAAATACAAAGATCTCGAAATAGAAATCAGCAAAATGTGAAGCACTAAAACGACTGTCATTCCAGTTGTTATCGGAGCTCTTGGACGTATTAGAAAAGGAATAAATCGATATGTTGAACAAATACCTGGTCACAATAGAATCGAAGAACTGTAGAAAACGGTGCTCCTTGGAACTGCACATTTACTTAGAAGAACTCCACCCATGACTCCATCATAGGTTGATTCCGACATATTCAAAGGAGTGAAGTACACAAACGTTGTGAAGCATGGGATTTTTGTAATAATAATGATGATGATGACGATAAGAAATAAAAAAATAAAATAAGAAAACAATAAATGAAGTAGGATTAGAAGATGAAAAGGGATTTGAAGATAAAGAAGGATTAGAAGAACAAGAACAGTAACAAGAACAACAACAGCAGGACTGAAGTATACAAACGTTGTGAAGCATGGGATTTTTGTAATAATAATAATAATAATAATGAAGATGATGATAGGAAATAAAAAAATAAAAAAATAAAACAAAAAATGAAGTAGGATTAGAAGATGAAAAAGGATTTGAAGATAAAGAAGGATTTGAAGAAAAAGAAGAACAAGAACAGCAACAAGAACAACAATAGCAGGCCCCTAATAGGCCGGCCTGGGAAGTGGCTAAAATGACAAAAAAAAAACCATAACTGCCAGCAAGGCAAAATAATATCACTACAACATCCTTGGTATGCTTTGCACAAACATTTAAAAAAAACAAGTACAAGGAGAAAAAATATTAACTTTGACGTGACGTTTGATTACAGTTTTGTCTACAACCACAATACATCATGTTCATGTATAGCAGTATTCTCGAATTACAGAACGTAAAACAGAATGTTGCGTTGGTAGAAAAATCCGTGCAATAAAAGACCTTTACACATCTGACATTTCCCATTTTATTTCTTTTTAAAAATATTTTAGAACTTGCTAAGCTATCTTGACACCAACTAAAACAAATGTTGAAAAATGCCAACCCGACAACTGTAGTAAAAATTCTAAAATGACAGTGGCAATTTTGCCACTCAAAGCTACCTGTCTACCAAACGTTTTATGTCTGTTTGTCTGTCTGCTAATCTATTTATCTATCTATCTATTTATCTATCCATTGATCTATTTATCCTTCTATCTACCTGGTCAAAAAAGGAATATCCTTGGTGATATGTTGTTTTCGTACTTTCTGACCTTCCATGGCATTTCCGATGCCTGTACAATCCATGCCGCTGCTGCTGCTGCTGCTGCTGCTCCTCTTCCTCCTTCTATTACTACTACTACTACTACTACTACTACTACTACTACTACTACTACTACTACTACTACTACTACTACTACTATCACTAGTACTATCACTACTAACACTACTATTACTACTACTACTACTACTACTACTACTACTACTACTACTATCACTACTACTACTATTACTATTACTACTACTACTACTACTACTACAACTACTACTACTACTACTA